>JAPKLW010006691.1:0-16771 GCA_026898455.1 Plectranthus barbatus
GCAGCAATAATACGGTTACAAAAATGGGAACCACCATCGCTTACCAATGCTCTCGGAGTGCCATAGCGAGTTACCACATGCTTCTGAAGGAAATTCACCACAACTTTGGCATCATTGGTGGTAGTAGGAATGGCTTCCACCCACCTAGAAACATAATCAACAGCCAAAAGAATGTAAGTATACCCCCCCGAAGGTGGGAAGGGTCCCATAAAATCTATCCCCCAAACATCAAAGATTTCGACCTCTACCACAGGAGTTTGGGGCATCTCACTCTTCTTAGAAATATTACCCATCCTCTGACACCTGTCACAGTTGGCCACGAAGGCCTTGCAATCTCCATGGATGGTTGGCCAGTAGAATCCACTAGAAAGGACCTTGAAGGCGGTCCTGTTGGCAGCAAAGTGGCCACCGCTCGGAGAAGAGTGACAGGCCTCGATGATCCGGAAGAACTCAGGCTGAGGCACACACCGGCGGATGATGGTATCGGCACACCGGCGCCATAGATTCGGGTCCTCCCAATAGTAGAACCGGGCCTCTTTCAGAAATCTCTTCCTTTCCTGCGGGGTAGACTCCGGAGGGGGAACTCCACTCACCAAGTAGTTGGCGTAATCAGCAAACCAGGGGGTCTTGTTGGCATAGTACTCCTTGAGGTCTCTATCCTTGCATACGAAGACCTGTTCATCTGGGAAGGTCTCTTGGATCCTCATCCTCTGGTCATCTCCCTCAACTTGGTACTCCAACCTAGAGAGGTGGTCGGCAATCACATTCTCACAGCCCTTTCTGTCCTTGATCTCCACATCGAACTCCTGAAGTAACAGGATCCATCTGATCAATCTGGGCTTAGCATCCTGCTTGGCAAACAGAAACTTAATGGCGGCATGGTCAGTATAAACAACAGTTTTCGACCCTATCAAGTAAGGCCGAAATTTATCAAATGCATACACAACCGCCAACATCTCCTTCTCCGTAGTGGTGTAATTGCATTGGGCAGGGTTCATGGTCTTGCTGGCATAATGGATGACATGGAAGAGTCTCCCCTTCAGCTGTCCTAGAACCGCTCCAACTGCGAAATCACTGGCATCACACATGAGCACGAAGGGCTCATCCCAATCCGGAGAAGTGAGAACAGGAGCAGTCACCAATGCTTTCTTCAACTGCTCGAAAGCCTTTAAGCACTCTGCATCAAAAACAAAAGACACATCTTTCTCAAGCAGATTACAAAGGGGTCTAGAGATTTTGGAGAAATCCTGAATGAATCTACGGTAGAACCCGGCATGTCCTAGGAAACTCCGGACTCCCTTCACATTGATTGGTGGCGGCATCTTCTCAATTGTCGTGATCTTGGCCTTGTCCACCTCTAAACCTTCAGATGACACCCGGTGTCCTAGTACTATCCCTTCCTTCACCATGAAGTGGCACTTCTCCCAGTTCAGGCACAGGTTTGTCTCAGCACACCTCTCCATCACTGTAGCTAAATTCTGCAAGCAAACGTCAAACGAGCTACCAAAAACAGAGAAGTCATCCATAAAAACCTCCATAATGTGCTCAATAAGATCATGAAAAATAGACATCATACACCTCTGAAAAGTAGCAGGTGCATTGCACAAACCGAAGGGCATTCGCCGGTAGGCAAAGACTCCATAGGGGCAGGTGAAGGCCGTCTTATGCTGATCTTCCGGAGCTACTGCAATTTGGTTATAACCAGAATAACCATCAAGAAAGCAGTAATAGGGATAACCTGAAAGTCTGTCAAGCATATGATCGATGAAGGGTAGCGGGAAGTGATCTTTGCATGTGGCGGCATTCAGAGCTCGGTAGTCGATGCAAAATCGCCATCCTGTGACAGGTCTCGTCGCCACCTCTTCGCCATCCTCGTTCTTCACAATCTGCATTCCCCCCTTCTTGGCCACAACCTGTGTCGGACTCACCCATTGACTGTCGGAGATGGGATAGATCATCCCATTGTCTAGAAGCTTCAGTACTTCCTTCTTCACGACCTCTTGCATGGTGGGATTGAGTCTTCTTTGAGCTTGTCTCTTCGGCTTAGCCTCCTCCTCTAGATGAATCTTGTGCTGGCATATGGTTGGACTGATTCCTTTGATATCTGCCAATGTCCATCCGATAGCTGACTTGTGGTCCCTCAAGACTCGGAGCAGCTTGTCCAACTCTGTAGAACTAAGAAAAGAAGACACAATCACAGGATAAGTGTTATCAGAACCCAAATAAGCATACTGTAAATGAGAAGGAAGAGGTTTCAACTCCAAAACAGGTGGTTCGGGCCGTTTTTCAGCCTCGGGTGCGGCTGTGTCGGTCGACAAGGCCTCTCTGTTGATCGAAACAGAGGCTACTTCCTTCTTCTTCTTCCTCCTGGTCTGCCTGTCGACTGGGTGGATTTTGGAATTTGAGTCGATCGACACCCTCCCTGTCGATCGACAGGGAGGCAAGTTTTCACTGCTCGACACTCCAGTCCTGTCGAGCAAAACAGAGGCACCAGCTCGATTTTTTTCTGCTTCTTTCAGAAATTGGATAGGCAGAGGCTCCCTTTGGTTCTCCTTTGCCCTAGGTAACTCCTCCTTCACATCTAAGTCCACAATAAAGTCCAAGAGCTCATCACAGGCTTCATCAAGCTCTGAAAAAGAAAACAAAGAGTGGTGAAGACATTGCTCAAGAAAATCAGTGTCAGCATGCAAAGAAAGCAAAGGAGAAGAAATCACCGGATCAAAACTGTCTATCATATGGCATTCTTCTTTGTAACTCCCATCATCGTGTTTTTGCATGGACTTGAAAATGTCGAAGGTCACAAACTCGTTGTCGACTCGGAATGTCAGCTTCCCTTCTCGAATATCAATCAGGGCTCCTCCGGTCCTCAGAAATGGTCTCCCCAGAATCAGCGGGATGTTGTGATCCTCCTCCATGTCTAAAACAACGAAGTCAGCCGGGAGTATGAAATCTTTAACCTTCACTAGGACATCCTCCACAATTCCTCTCGGATAGGAAATCGATCTATCAGCCATCTGAAGAGTGATGGTAGTCGGCTTGATATCTCCAATCTCCAGTCTCTTGAAAATGGACAACGGCATCAGATTGATGCTTGCTCCAGAATCGCAAAGCACCTTGCCGAATGTCTCTCCACCTATGACACAAGAAATAGTGAAAGAACCCGGATCCTCTATTTTTAGAGGCAGCTTCTTCTGAATAATAGCACTGCATTCCTCAAACAGGTTCACTGTCTCGTGCTGTAGCATAGGTCTCTTCTGCGCGACCATATCCTTGAGGAATTTGATGTACCCCGGCATCTCCTGCAGAGCTTCCACGAGAGGAATATTGATGTGCACCTTCTTCATATTCTCCAAAAAACGGGCATACCTCTCATTCACCTTTTTCTTGGCAAATCGCTGCGGATACGGCATCGGGGGCAGTTTTTCACCCTGACCTGGCAGCTGCGTCGATCGACAGGGGTTCTGTCGATCGACAGAACCTCCTATCTCCTTTTCTGGTTCTGGACCTCTATTTCGATCGACAGGATGTATGTCGGTCGAAACAGAGGTTTCTGCCTCGGACTCCTGCTCCTTTTCACTCCCTTCTTCGGCCTCAGATTCGGCCCCTTTTTGTTCGGGTCCCTTGTAAGACTTGCCACCCCTCAAAGTGATGGCATTGACCTGATTTCTTTGATTCTTCGGATTGGCCTGAGTGTTGCTCGGTAATTGCCCTTGTTTATGTTGGGCACCAAGGGATGCGGCAATCTGGCTGACCTGCGTCTCTATGATTTGAGCATGTTTCTCCACTCTATCAACTTTGGAGTTGATACCTTCCACTTCTTTCTCCAAGTTTCCAACTCTCTTGTCAGACCCCTGCATGAATTTAGCTAGAATTTCCTCGAGGCTCAACTTCTTCTTTGGCTCGACAATCTCTCCATTCTCCACCTTGAATCCAGCGGGAGGTTGCTCGGCAGCTTCAGGATTTGAGTATGAAAAACCTGGGTGATTCCTTGCTCGGTTGGGATTGTAGCCTTGGTTGTAGTTCTGGTTGTAGCCTTGGTTGTAGCCTTGGTTCTGAGAATATCCACCTCTGTTGTTGTTCTGATAGCCACCTCTTTGGATAAAATTGACATCGGCGGCATCAGTCTCACCGGAAGAGGACGGAACTGGCTCGACAGCAGCAATGGTTCGTCCAGATTCCATCTTGGCGAAGTCCTCTCTCAACTTCTTGATCTCTCCCATTAGGTCTACCTCGGGCTTTGCTACCTTCTCTACGGCTTTGACTGACTCCTTGCGGCTGCTAGACCATCTTTGACTGTTAGTTGCCATCTTCTGAAAGAAGGCCATGGCTTTCTTGGGACCCTTAGTCATCACAGAATCTCCCAATGTGGAATCCACCAGTTCAACAGTCTTCTCATTCAAGCCTTCGTAGAAAGTTTCCACTTGATCTGCCAAACAAAGATTGTGACCAGGACACAACCGCAGCAGCTCCTTGTACCTCTCCCAGGCCTCATAGAAATTCTCATCGTACCTCTGAGCAAACCTCATGATATCCTTCTTCCTTTGCCTGATGGTGCTTGGAGGGAAGAAATTCATTAAAAATTCATCCCTCAGTTCCTTCCAGGTGCCGATGTTGGACTTATCCAACGCAGTAAACCATGACTGGGCCTTGTCTCGCAGAGAAAAGGCAAAGAGCCTCATCCGCATGGCACTCTTGCTGACTCCATTGATCTTCACGGTGTTGCAGAGCATGATGAATTTGTCAAGATGAGCATAGGGGTCCTCAGTAGCTCGGCCCCCATACTGACTCTGCTGAACCATCTGCACCAACCCAGTCTTCAGCTCAAAGTTATTGGCATTGATGCCAATGCTGAAATCGGTCTCCTGGAACTTAGGTCTGTATCTCTTCTGAATAGCATCTTCATCCTCATCAGCATCAATCCCTGGGTCATCATCCTCATCTTCATCATCGGAGGACTCCTCAGGTGGATCGTTGTTCCCTTTTCTGCCTCTTTCCTGCTCCAGCATAACCATACGCTCTCGCATGGCGTGCATCTCTCTCAACAGCTCAGCTGTTAGCTCGGGAGTGAGGTTGGGAATGTTCTCTTGATTATTGTCGGCCATCTTGACAGTTTCACTGCTGGAAGCGGCTTCCTCTCGGTGTCTCCGGCTGTTGTTTCTTCTGCACGTAGCCTCAATCTCAGGGTCGATAGGAATCGGTTCCTTACCACTCCTCCTTGTGTGCATTAACTACCTGCAAATCAGTTATAAAAACAGTGAGTATACTCAGAACAGCAATAAAACTGAATTAAATTGACTAACACACGAACTGAACGAGAAAAACAGTAAAAATCTTGAAAAACGATTTCTGTGTCGGTCGACAGAAATAATTTCGATCGACAGACCTTCTGTCGGTCGAAATACCGCCTGTCGGTCGAAACAGAGGGAAAATTAAAGGAAAAAAAAAACTGGCGAAAATTTTTAAAGGAAATAATAAGAAATTTTTGCAAAAACTGAAAGGGAAATTAGAATTAAAATTACAACTTAAATCAACAACCCTAAACAGATTCAATAACAAGATAATTCTTAACAATCCCCGGCAACGGCGCCAAAATTTGATCACTATTTTTTTTATAATGATTTTTTATAGTGTAGTGACAAGTTAATATTATCGATCCCACGAAGATTGTAATATCGAACACCTCATATACTGAACCATTTGTTGTCGATTTGTTGTCCAAGTAAACAGAATTTTGAAAGGGTTTTGGGATTTAAAACTAATTTTGCAAGAAAATTAAATTAAAGCAAGTAATTAAATATGTTTTGAAAACTTCTTGAGAAAAGTTCAGATTCCAGGGAAGTTCATGTCAAGAATAGCATGCAAGGGAATTTCATCGATCAATTTAAAATAAAGATATGGTGGAACATCAGAAAAGTATTACAAATTCCAGGCTTTGTCAATTCATAAAGTAGATTATCAATTTCCTATATCCTCTCGGTCTCTAGGAAAATTAACAACTCCTCAAAACATCAGATTTATTCCTACGGATCTAATTCCTCTTTTCAGACAAAATTAAAATCCATATTAAAAATTCTTAAATCCATTAATCAATTTTCACCTTACAGTCTCAAATTGATTAATTATGAAAACCTAATTAAATGGCCAGTTTAATCAAAGTTGAAAAGGCACAAGAATTATTAAACCAATTAAAGTATTGATCGATTCAATCACCTACACATGCATCCAAGACAATCACATAAGCCCTAGAATCTGAATAAGGATTTACCTACTCATATTCATGTTAAACATAATCATGAAAGGATAAAACCTGTAATAAAACTTCATAGAGAAAACAAGTCTTGATATTGCATCCAATCTTCAAAGGTTCGAGTCCAATCTCACCACAAAGCGAAAGCAATTCGAGAACAAGAAAAACTCTAGGGTTCAAGTCTCCCAAAAAAGCATCCAACCCAAAAATCGCCTAATAAAATAATATATACTAGGTTGAAATTGTCCCAATATGGAAATAAATCAAAAACAACAACTTCCAATTTTTCCGACCCGTATTTCGATCGACACAAGGCCAGTCGATCGAAATGGTTGCTTCAGACTAAATCCTTCACGTTGAACTCCCTGTCGGTCGACACACTTTCCGTCGGTCGACAGGAACTCACACGGTCGACATACATCCTGTCGACCGCTCTGAACTTCCCTGATCTCTCGATTCTTCATGTGCCTCTGTTTCGATCGACACAATGTCAGTCGATCGACACAGAGGTCTTCACCACACGGCTCTTTTTCTCACTTAGCCAATTTTCTCTCTAAAAACCTGTATTTTTCAGCATGACAAGCAAATTAGGTACAAAAGTCATGCGATGCTCAGAATTCAAAGTAAACACACCCTAAATCTATCAAAACAACGAGAAAATCCATAGATAAGTGAACGAAATAGCGCACTTATCAGATCCCAAGGATCTCGACATGATGTGTTGGAGGATAATAATGCTACCGAGACACGAAGTCTTGGGTTCTGTGAGTAAATATGGAGGTGATAAATTATGATGGTTGATAGTACTGATTCTGAAGTGACATAGTTGTTGTTAATGGGAATGATGTGAAATGACACCCGTAGTTGATTGAATCTGGAACCATGAGAATATGATTGATTTAATATTGTTAAGAGTTGTTGTGGGTGATGTGAAACAACATTTATAGTTTCAATTCAATCGAAAAGTATCTGAGTTATGATTCAATCACACAAGCATAAGCGTACTAATTAAGCATAGTAGATGATCAAGCTCATTATTGAGAATTTTATTGAATTTGATCAAGTAAAAACTTGAAATCGAGCGAGTAAAGTATTGATATAACTCAACCTTGCGAATTGAGTAAGAATGAACAAGTCCTGGATATGGCTTGTACTGAATGAAACTGTTGCTTCGTGGTACCTATGAGTCAATGAGACAAGTACCTATAATTGCAAGATGCCTGATAAGTCGTAAAGATGTTAAACGAAGGACTCTCATTCGAAGGAAAGTTTTGAGTACGGAGATCTTCTAAGATTCTAATTCCAGTACGATAGAAACTGTATTGATAACACTCACTATTATAGTTGAGTGGCAGTTCGGATGGTAAGTCAAGTAATGTCTTTGGAAAAGTGGATTGCTTATTTATGTTCGGCTAATCACTAGTACCTTATGAAGGAAAAGTTCTCTTCTGACTTGGTAAAAATTTTCTTGATTTACTCTAAACTATCGATTTGTAAGCCTTTGAATATCTTACTCGCTTCCAGTTCTGAACTAACTTGAGGACATTGTCTTATTTAATGTCCGAATTCCTTGCGTTTGAGATAGAAGTTATTCGCAACATAGCTTTCTTCGATATAATTCTTTCTACACTTGATAAGTTGCAGAATAATTTCGCTACTTTGGTTTTGTGTTGCCAACCCTTTGTACTGTTCTTTGAGCTAGTTGAGATTCTGCCTTTGGTTACTCGACAAACCTCTAATCTTTAATCATGTGTGATTACGCCTTGACCTCATTCTCTCCCTTGAATGTTACCTTGTTCCTTTAAATCAAGTACGTTCACTTCTTACTCATCTTCTTTGTTCTCTTGAATATGAACAAGTTGTTCTTGTTTTTGTTCTCCAAGAATGCTAAGTTGTGTTTTGATGATCGATCCTAGACTTGAACTCTTCAAGATGAGCGTACTTATTCATACGTTATCATCAATAGATCCTTTGAACGTTAATATGCCTTCCTTGATCTGGCATACTCAAAAGAATTAATCCTTAATAATTTACTCGATTGTTTCCTTGATTTCCGAGAAGACATGCTATTTGTTGTACTCTTATTATTGAGATTCCTTCATGTTATTTTAATTATTTTGGTTGTTTCTCCTAATTCGAAGGAAGCGTACCCTTTTTATAAGTTATTGGCATGTCCATTTGCAAACGAGCATGCCTACACTCCTTTATTACCTCTTGATCGCTGAATTATATCTAATTCTCAGGCATGCTAAATCGAATTCGTTCTCATTTGTTTCAGTTTAAGTTAAGCATGCGTATTGAACCTCCTTGATGTCGAGTATATAATTTCGTTAAGCATGCAAAATTATATTTTGGTTCTCATTCGTCACTTAAATTGTATTCTTGAATCAAGCATGCTTAATCACACTTCTGATTTGCCTTCTTGACCCTTGAAATATATCCATTTCACAAGCATGCTAAGTCCAATTTGCTTTCATTCGCTTTGTTGAAATCAATCATGCACGGTTGAACCCCCCCTTGTTGTCTAGAATACCATTTCATTAAGCAATTGTGTTTCATTTGTATTCATTGCTTAAATTGATGATGATCTTCTTCAAATCAAGTATGTGATTTGTTATACATTCTTTTGGGTTTCTTAAATACAAACATGCTATTCCTTGTTCAAGCATGTCTAAATTGAAGCAAGTTCTTCATCACTTCAATGAGTTGTTGTGATTATTCCTTCAAATCCTTGGTTCTTACCAACTGAAGAGAACCTTAGCAGATGAAGTAGAGAGTTAAACTCGGGGCCGAGTTTAAGTCAGATAAGATTAACGGGTCAATGGACAGAGTCAATGGACTGTGTTGGGATTTTCACTTGGAGAATCTTTCCTTGAATTTAATATTTCAAGACCAAGAAATGCCAGAAATATGGAAATTGTGAGAAAGACGAGATCGTGATAGAGGCCGAGGCCAAGGGAAAACAATCAGAGGAGAATTTGAGTGTGTGCTCTTGGGAGTAATAAAGATGAGGGCAGCATATTATGGTTTTAATTGATATTTATCATCATGTGGTGAATTAGTATGACTTAAGGCAGAGAAGAATATTCATGAACAAAGCATAACATTGCTTTTGAGAGAAAACAACTATGATTACCTTAGTCAGTCGTGATTTGACAATCAGATTATATAAACATGAGAATTAGCAGCTGAGTTAAACATTGTGGATGTGTAAGACGTGGATATAATTCCAGAATGGATTGGGCCAACCGAGAATAAAGCGACGATTTATGTTATGAGAGGGAGGTTACGATTCCGCGATCAGAAAATGAAGAATCTCTTGTAATGGATCTTGAAGAAGACAGAAGGTACCAGTTATTTCAGTGGTGCAGGTCTCGAAATTTGTCAAAGACTGGAAACCAGAGATATTTGGTCTTGTTGGAAGGTGTGTGTCCATCGTTCGAGAATTTGAAGATGTATTTCTTAAAGAGTTACCAGGATTGACAACCGCTAGACAAGTGGAATTCGTGATCGATCTAGAACCAGGAGCAACATCGAATTCAAAACACCGTATCAAGTGGCGCCTAAGAATTTCAAGAGCTTAAGGGGACAACTTCAAAGATTGTTAGATGCAAGATTTAATTTGCCAAGAATTTTACCGTGGGGAGCTTCGGTCCTGTTTGTCAAGGAAGAAAGGCGGGTCGATGAGAATGCGCACAGTTACCGGGAGTTAAGTAAGTTGACCTTGAAGAATAGATAACTTGTTCGATCAACTCAAGGGAGCGAGTACATTCTCTAAGATAGATCCTTGGTCGGGCTATTATCAGTTGAAGATTAAGAAGGAAGACATACTGAAGACAGTTTTTAGAACTAGACCCGATCCTACGAGTTATGGTCCTTATCGACAACGTTTTCATAATCAAAGAACAAGAGAGAACCTGAGCAGTATTGAGAATGGTGTACAAACATTTAGAGATAGGAAGATGCAGGCAAAGCTCAGCAAATGTGAGTTCTGGTCGAGAGAGAGATGATATTTTGGGGTCACATTGTTTCGGCTAATGCGATCAAGGTGGATCCAGCCAAGTTTCAGATTGTGATAGATTGGAAATCACTGACGACACCGATTGAGATTCGTAGTTTTCTGGGTTAGCAGGCTATTACGAAGATTTCTGAAAGTCTTTTCATAGACGGTGAAGCTGATGACGCCATTGCTTCAGAAGGTTGTAAAGTTCGTCGGAACGAAATAATGTGAAGAGAGTTTCAAAGGTTGAAGCAATTAATGATGACCGTGCTTGTCCCGGCAGTATCTAAAGCGGATAAGAATTTGAAGATTTACACAGAGACATCTAAGATTGAGCTAAGACGAGTATTGATGCAAAACAAGAAAGGTGACAGCTTACGCATCAAAGCAACAAAGACCGCACGAGATGAATTATCCAACCCACGATATGGAATTTGCAGCTGTAATCCATGCGTTCAAGATTTGGGACACCATCCTCATGGAGTGAAGTGTGCCATATTCACTGATTACAGGAGCTTGAAGTATTTCTTCGAGCAGAAAAATTGGAATACGAGACAGGGAAGATGGTTAGAGTTTGTTATTGATTGTGACTTGATAATAAATTATCACCCACGTAAGATCAATTTAGTTGCAGATGCCTTGATTCGGTAAAGGAGAAACTTAACTTGGATATATGATGAACAGAGAAAGTAGATTGATACAGGATTTCGAGAAACTTAATCTTGAAGATAGTTCACTTATGGTAAGAGGCTGACGTGACGTAGTTGTTTTAACTGTTGTATCAGATTTAGAAAATAGAATCGTTGACGCATAGAGAAAAGTCATGGAGCTTAAGAATTTACGTCAGGAGATTAGAATCAAGCCGTTGAGCGAATACCGTGAGGCACCGATAACACTTTACTATTCAGAGACAGAATCTTGGTGCCAAGCAATGAAGAATTAAGGGATGAGATTTTAAGTGAGACTCGTGATACGCCGTATACCGCCCACCCTGGAAGTACTAAAATGTACCAAGATCTAAAGAACTAAGTACTAGTGGGATGGTATGAAGAAGGATGTAGCCTTGTATGTGGAGAAGTTAACGAAGAGCGCTCACTTCTTACCGATTAAGGTAAACTATGGATCAGATAAGCTAGCTCGGATTTATGTCCGAGAGATAGTCAGACTGCACGGAGTGCCAAAGTCAATCACGTCTGACAGAGATGCGAAGTTTACATCTCGATTTTGGATGAGTTTGCAACAGGAGTTGGGTACTCGCTTGAATTTCAGTACGACGTTTCACCCACAATCGGACGGTCAAACCGAGAGAACAATTCAAACTCTCGAGGATATGCTGAGAGCAGTCGTTTTGGATCGGGGAAGCAGTCGGGAGCCGATTTTGCCTTTGATTGAGTTTGCTTATAATAACAGCTATCAGGCAACAATCGGAATGGCTCCTTATGAAGCTCTATAGGGAAGGAAGTGTAGTTCGCCTCTATATTGGGACGAAGTAGGAGAAAGGAAGGTTATCGGACCGGACTCTATTGATGAAATAATTGAGATAGTCCGGCAAATCAGGGAGAGAATCAAGGAAGCTCAGGGTAGGCAGAAGTCCTATGCCGATACGAGAAGAGTTGAATTGTGTTTTGAAGTGGGAGACAAGGTATTCCTGAAGGTGTCGCCTTCTAAGGGAATAGTAAGATCCGTTGTAAAGGGCAAACTACGACCGCGCTATGTGGGCCTTATGAAATTTTGGAACGCATTGGTCCAGTAGTTTATCGGTTGGAATTACCCCGAATATGGGTAATATTCATAATGTGTTCCATGTGTCGCAGCTGAGGAAGTACGTGTATGACCCGAAACACGTGATTAGTCATGAAGAGGTGATTTTGAATCCGAGCCTGCAGTATGAAGTAAGGCCAGAGGCCATTATAGATCGAAAGATTCAGGAGCTCCGGAATAAGTCGATTTTATTTGTTAAAGTGTTAGGGAGCCACCATGGGCACGAGGAAGCAACATGGGAGTTAAAAGACAAGAGGAGAGAGGGATATCTTGAGTTGTTTGAAACTATGTAAATTTCGGGACGAAATTTTTATAAGGGTGAGGGGATGTAATACCCCGTATTAAAATGTCATCTTGTCTATACATTTGGAGTGCAATATTATGAATGATCTCAATTGGGAAAATTATTTGGAGAATAATTATTTGAATCTTGGAGATTAAATTGAGTAGTATATCCAAAATATTGAGAATTTTGGGAATTATTGTGGAATAAATTATGTGTTGGAGAAAGAGATTTGGATGATATGCATGTTAATTTGGAGTATAGTGTTTTGGAAATTGATGATAAATACATATATTCAAGTGTATATGTATAAAGGAGGGAAGAAATAGTTGGATTATACAAGTATTATATATTTATATATATATAGATATTATATATATACATTATATATATTTTGGAAGTATATAATATATCATATATATGGAAATTTTATTACATTTTCTCCCCACAACCTTGAAATTGTCGAAGAGAGAGAGAGAGAGTGAGATTTCAAAAACCCAGCCCGTCACCTCCACTTCCCGACGAGCCACCGGCCGACTCCGGCCACCACCGGACGCGAGACCACCGCCATTCGAAAGCTTACTCTTCAAGCTTTCTATCGAACTAAGTTAGAGCTCGTGAGGCGGAGTATCCAGCGAGATATCGAGGAGAGAAGGAGGGTCGCCGGATTGTGGCGAATCCTTCCCAGACCCAGCCAGCTCCGCCGCCCCATCTTCCCGGTCGGATTCCGGCCAACTCAGACTGCCGCCGGCCACGAGATCAAAACCATTGCGTAGCCCTTGCTTCAAGGTTTCCGTAGAGCCTTGGTACGCGTCGTGAGGTCGCAGATCGGAAGAGAAACGGAAGAGAGAGGTGAGGTCGTCGGAAATTGTAAGATTCCAATTTCCAGTTTTGTATCTCGTTTTTATGCGATTAATTCGAGCTTTAACTCATGCATTCGTGTTCCCTACTTCCTAGAGAATATTTGGGCACCAAGATCTTCGAGTTTGGACGCCGAAAAACACCATCGCCGCCGTCGCTCTTCATCTTTCCGGTGAGCTTTCACCCATTTCACTTCTCCGGCGTATTTTGAGCTTTCAAGCATGTCTTTGTGTTCCCCTTGAGTCTAGGACCTTGTTTAAGTGCTTGCATGTGGTTTTGGGTGGTTAAATCATGAGAATCGAAGAGTTGCAGGCCGGCGAGTTTTCTGCCGAAGAAGATGAGTCATATCGACCTACATAGGGTCGATATACCCCCTGTTTCAGGTCGATATGGCTGGGCTGAAGCGGAAAAATGTGGGTTTCCATGTTTGTCTCGATTTGATTTAGGTTAATCGCGATTTCTAAGCTTGATATACATTTATCCAAGTATGTTTATCATATAGGTTATGGTAATCGAGAGTTGAATTTAATTTTATTTCAATTAAAGGAGGTTGAAGCATGCTAAATTAAGTGTCAAGCATGTAGTGATGATTGGGAATTTTTGGAGTTAAATATATGATTTTGGAAGCGTATTGGGCGTAAAACATACATAGATATTGATGGTTTGGATCGAAAGGAAATTATGGAAAATATGTGGAAATTAAGTTTGATGGTGAGTTAATTCTTGGAATTTGTTGAGGTTTACCGTTGTCCTAGATCGCTTATCCTAATTGGGTAAACCATGATTTATTGTAGGAGTTTGAGAACGAGGATCGTTGAGCTCAAGCATCTAAATAAGCCAAGTAAACGAGGTGGGAAACTATTTCAAATCTATAAAAATCAAATGCGTGTTTTCTTTTCAAAATGCGTGATAAAATGTTTTGCTTTTAAATTGAAAATGCTATGCATGTTTTGTGTTGTCATAACTGTCCTCTGTCATATCCCGTTGACAGAGAGTAAAATAATGAGTTCGGAACCAGTTATTCATAACTGCGCTAGAACTTCATTAGTAGTATGGGGTAGCGACGCCATGCGAAGGGATTACGAAGATATAAGGGGAACATGTTATGAGGTCGGAGAATTTATGATATGATTGAGATTATGTTGATGATTGATTATGAAATATGATTTAATAAGCGATCGGGTCTCAAACAGGATTTCTGAGACTAGTGCACTCTAAATGACAGTAGGTTGAGTGTGTACTCATTCCTTGCTAGTCATCGTAACTTGGAAGCCGGCCAACTTTCAGTTACAAAACCGAACAGATATGACAACACTAAAAATAATGGGTGTGTGAGTAAAATATTTTGGCTAGCACGGTTTATTTCAACAAAACCCCGTGTTTAGCTGTGTGTGTTGCATAGCATGTTTCATATATAATGTACGTTTTTGGCATGTTTCTCACTGGGTACGAAAGTACTCAGCCCTCGCGATATTTCTAAATCGTGCAGGTTAAGCAGCAGGAATGGAGGTAGCGGGTGTAAGCAGAAGAAGGAGAATAAGTGTTTTTGAAAAGTTTACAGATCCTGTGACATGTATCTTCATATACATGTCACCATCACGTTACACACACGCTGCTACACTCTCTGAAAACCCCTTCCCTCATTTAAATGTATGTTTGAATGAATTTCTGTTTTGTTATTTGACTCGAAGAATTACTTCTAACGTTTGACTATCTTTTATTTTAATTCAAGTCTTTTCTTATTTGAGTATCTTGAATATTCATCAAAACCTGAAACATCAATGTAACGTGGCCTCATATTGGGAAGGTCAGATGGGGGCGTTACAGAGGTGGTATCAGAGATGAGTTTTCAAGTTTTAAAATGATTTACAAAATATTTTAAAACTTCGAGTCCTAGAATGTTTTGAAAATCCGTGAGAAGTGATCGCTCATGCTTACACCCTACTCCATCCTGCGCTACCTGAGGTACGTTTTAAAAGTTTTAATGATTCAAAATTTAAGAGTTTCCCCTGCTTGCAATTTCAGTATGATTTGAGTATTTTGAAACATTATGAATCTTTTGAAAGTAAATCGAGTTTTGAAAGAAAACTGATTTGTTTCGGAGTGAAAAGGGTGGATTGATTTGAATGGAGTTGATTTTGTGTTGAGCCTGAGTGCTAACACTGATTGTAGAATGAAATGAGTTGGAGATTGTGAAATTTGGAAACAAAATTTTGAGTTTGAAAAAGTTTTGATTTTGAAAGTTGGGAAATTGTCTCTTTCGGCACCTGTGAGGTGACCATTTTGAAAGTGTAATTCAAAATAAAGTGATTGATTCTTGAAAATTTTGCAAGTGTTGAAGAACTTGTGTATTGTGGGTGTAGGAGCTGGGCTCCAGCCACTTATGTATTGTGGGTTTAGGAGCAGGGCTCCAGCCACATTTTGTTTCTGTGGGTTTAGGGGCAGGGCTCCAGCCACATTTGTTTCTGTGGGTTTAGGAGCAGGGCTCCAACCACTTGTGATTAAAGTTGATATGGTTGTAAAAAAAAAAAAATTTGACGAAACTGGTTGGTTCTGGCACCAATGTGGTGGCCTATTTGAAAATGTGGTTTGAAATTGAATTGATTGATCCCTAAAAATATTGCAAGCAGTGATTTTATGATGTTATGGTTATAGATGTGCTAACCGAATAATGAGCTAAAAGAATTTTGAAATTGATGTGGAACTAAAAGGACAATTAGGACGGACTAGGACTGATTGATTGATTGTTGGCCTTGAAAAGGCATTTGAATTTAGTGAAATTGTGATGTGGTTGTGAAACCGAAACTTCTTGTGAACTGGAAATCCAGTAGTGGGTATAGTGTGCAGAATGCACAGGAATAACTAGTGTTAAGTGTGCAGAATGCACGCGGCTGGCCTGGTAGATGTAATTGGACTTGAGTAAGTGTGTTAGCATGAGGATCCTGATCACTATTTTTTTTATAATGATTTTTTATAGTGTAGTGACAAGTTAATATTATCGATCCCACGGAGATTGTAATATCGAACACCTCATATACTGAACCATTTGTTGTCGGTTTGTTGTCCAAGTAAACAGAATTTTGAAAGGGTTTTGGGATTTAAAACTAATTTTGCAAGAAAATTAAATTAAAGCAAGTAATTAAATATGTTTTGAAAACTTCTTGAGAAAAGTTCAGATTCCAGGGCAAGTTCATGTCAAGAATAGCATGCAAGGGAATTTCATCGATCAATTTTAAATAAAGATTTGGTGGAACATCAGAAAAGTATTGCAAATTCCAGGCTTTGTCAATTCATAAAGTAGATTATCAATTTCCTATATCCTCTCGGTCTCTAGGAAAATTAACAACTCCTCAAAACATCAGATTTATTCCTACGGATCTAATTCCTCTTTTCAGACAAAATTAAAATCCATATTAAAAATTCTTAAATCCATTAATCAATTTTCACCTTACAGTCTCAAATTGATTAATTATGAAAACCTAATTAAATGGCCAGTTTAATCAAAGTTGAAAAGGCACAAGAATTATTAAACCAATTAAAGTATTGATCGATTCAATCACCTACACATGCACCCAAGACAATCACATAAGCCCTAGAATCTGAATAAGGATTTACCTAC
>JAPKLW010006692.1:591-16767 GCA_026898455.1 Plectranthus barbatus
CATCAGCTCTAACTAAAATCTTCCCCCTCAAACAAAGAGGGATATTGCTCGTTTAAAATATGAGAATTGAAATCAGAGCAAAAAGATTTAAAGTGTGTGATACGAGTGCTGGTGCTGATTACACTGGAAGTGTAAGTTCAGCTGGTAAGTAAATACTCAGACAATTTGTTGGACAATGAGGAATTGTCATCAACTTGTCAGTAATCAATCCATTAATATGTTGCAGTTACAAGTACAGGATAGAAAACTGACTAGTCTAGAGATACAAGTACTTACAACAAAATGAAGAAGCTAGACTATGGCTGAGAAGATGATCCTGGTGATTGAGTTCTGCTGGTTAAGGACCTCAGGATCTCAGTGAGCACTGCCATATCTTGTCTGCTCTTCTCCCTTTCCTCAGCAGCTATCCTCCTCTCCTCTTCAGCAAGACGGGCTCTCTCAGCCTCAGCACGTGCTCGCGCATTTTCCCCCTCTTGGATCCGCGCCAAAAAGGAGGACACTCCAACGGTGAATGACTCCATTTGTTGAGTTATCTCGGTTCGGAAGCTGGCGAAGCGCTGGTCCATCCTGGCATCAATGATTGCAAGCAGCTGCGCAGGGGGATGGATCTCGGAGATTGGCTGTGCTGACACTTCAATGGAAGAAGAAAGGACATCAGTTGCGGAAGGAGCCGCTGCTGGTTCAGATGCAGTTGATATTTCCATCGGGGCTGGCTCCTCTGCTGGTGCTACTGCTGGCTCCAAGACTGGTGCATCAGCTGCTGCTGACTCCTCGGCTGATACAGCAGCTGCTGGCTCTGCTACTGGCACCCCAGCTGGAGCTGGCTGGACTTCGTCAAAAACGGGTGGGGCTGTGAAATCTACCACTTGCCAGTCCATATGATCAGGGACGAGATCGCCCGAGACAATAGGAACAGGAGGGATGGCAAGGGTCAGCCACAAACCACTAGAAGGATCCTCCTCCACAATGTGGTCTACCAGCAAGGCGCAGGCAGCCATGTCGAACAGGATAGCATGATAGGGAGGGATCCTCGGGAGGGTAACCAGCACGTTGAGGCGTCGGAGCGCGTACGTCAGCTGGTACCCCCGACTGGTGACTCGGAACTGGAGGAAAGGTAACTTGACCTTTTTTCGTGGCGGGAGGCCGGAGCTTCCAGTCAGCTGCCTATACTCTGCAATTTTCAGCAAGCGTCGCTTGATCCTCCTTGTAGACAGCTGCTGGGGGTACTCAGGATCAGTGCCCATGAAAGCATTAGCCCACTCCTCCTCCGCTCTCCAGTAGCCAAGACCCAGCCTGGCATAGAGAACTGCCCGCTTCTCCACAGTCAGCAGGCGCTGGCATCTATCAAAAATCCGCCATCTCCGGAACTCCAGACATAGTTCCGGATCCACCCTCCAGAGTCTACGGTAGCTGGATATCATCTCGTCATTGACGGCATTTTCCACCTCCACCGTGATGTTCTCAGCATACTCATAGAGAGTGGAGTTGTAATATTCCACTGGTTGCAGGGGCAGGCACCAGTCAGTGATTCTGGAGGCATAGACCGACTGGTGTGGGAGTCCGCTGAAGGGTATGATGTTGAATGCAGATGGCTCTGGCACTCTTGAATTATGAAATGCCATCTCCCCGCGCTGCTCCCACCGGTGCACCCCTGTCACTCGTGCCTGGAAGGTATCCTCATCAACCAGTTGATGCTCTTGGATGCAGAGCATATAAGGGCGCCTTTCAGTTCGTGCACGCCTAACTGGTGATGTAGAGAATGCTGCTGGTCGCCCGGAAGTTGATGTCGAGGCATCTGTGGATCGGGGGCGACTGGCAGGATGATGAGCCTTATCATCAATGTCTGGGAACAGATCCCTTGGCTCCATCCTCTGCACCATTGAGTAATGAGTCACCTCCGCAGCTGGCTCCTGCTCTGGCTCCTCAGCCCTTGGTTCCTCTTCATCCTCGGATTCAGAACTGACATCCGAGAAGCTCGCCAGTTGAACCGGGGTGGTCGCCCGCTCTTCTTCTCCTCCACTGGCACCCCCTTGCGCGGCCAGTGGGTCTTCTGCAGCTCCTCCACTGGCTTCCCCTTGCGCAGCCAGTGGGACGTCCTCACCTCCACCAGTACCTTCCTCTTTCTCCTGGTACTGGTCCACGATAGACATAATGTCTTCGTCAGTACCCATCACCAGCAGGCGTTCAAAGGTTTCTTCAGGTAGGAGCTCGCCTGGTGGGGCTGGTGCTGGTCGGCCGGCACTTGAGATTTCGAGCGCTTTACCTTTGCCCTTGGCCGCCAGTCTCATCTGTTCTGCCAGCTCTGCCTGGCGCCTGGCCTCTGTTCCTGCCTTTATCTTGGCAAACCTCTCATCCCTGGCTGCCAGCTCCGCCTCCCTCTTCTGCTGGTCGGCCAAGGCCTTCAGCCTTGCCTGGGCCTGCTTCTTCCTGACTATGGAGGCTTGCTGCTCCTTCTTCGCCTGCTCTACCAGCTTCTGAGCTCTGGTCTGGATGCGCTTCCTCTTGCGAGTCATCCTTTCGAGGGTCTCCTCCTCAGTCAGTCCCAAGGCGGACTTCTTGACTGGGATGGAGATCTTCCCAGACTCAGGGTCATATGCAACAGCTGATGGTGGCTGCTGGTGCTGGGAGGTCTTGGGCTTCTTGTGGGATGGCTTCTTGGTGACTGGTACCAGTTGTACATCCCGTGGGTGGATACCAGTCGCCTCAGCCACCGCGCCTTCCATGGTTTCGAAGAGAGACTCCGTCTCCAGCTTTCTCTTCAACTGAGCTCTTGCCTCATCAGTCAGTGGGAGAGCCACAGCTGGCACTTGCTCTCCCAGGTCTTCTGAGTCCTCCTCAGAAACGACCTCAGCAGGGTCCACTGCTGACTTCCCTTTCAGCCTTCGTGGCTTCTTGTAATCTGGGTGAGGCAGCTTCGCCTTCGTGGCTGGTATGAAGTCGGAACCAACCAGCTGTTCCCCCTGATCCACGCCATCACCCAATTCCATCTCCAGGATGTGGCTGATCCTCAGCCCGAAGGATACGGCGTGGGCAAATCTCCCTTCCGTTGGCACGATGATGTTCCGCGCCACATTCTCCAGCAACCGGCCAAAGAAGAATTCGGCCCAGTTGCCCTGAATTCCATCCACCAGGGCACACATCACGGAGAACTTCCGCAGGCTCAACTCGGCGTACGAGCCGACTTCACATTGTAGCATGCGAACTACAATGTCGCACACCATCTGCCAGTACTCCTCCATCTCGGACTTCTTCATGCCAGTCCGGAAGGCGGTGACTTCTGGCTTCTTCCACTGCGCCCACCTCCTCCGGAATTCCACCGTATCATCCTGAAGATACGTGGCCACTTCTTCTCCTTCATTCCTCAGTCCGAAGAGATCGGCGAGGTATTCCGCAGTGACGGTGATCAGGTGACCAAAAACGGAAGTTGTGAAAGACTTCCTGTCGTCAGCTATCACGGCCCGAGCGTAGAACTCGGCTACCATGTGTGGATGAAAAGTTTGGGGTGTCGCCGTCAGGTACTGTCGGAGATCTTCTCGGTCAATCATCTCCATCAGCTCCTCCCCGTAATTTTTCAGGGCCAATTTTGCATTCAGTATTTTCTCTTTCTGGACCTGAGCAGCCCTAACCTGCGCGTTTGAGAGCTGTCCCCTGGTCGCCGGCCTGTTCAACTGAACCAGTCGGGCGAATGGATATGTGTAATCGACATCTTCAATCTTCACTATGCCAGTATATGTTGGCATATGGGCTTCAGCGAGGGGTAGGTCTGGTGAACCAGGCTGGGATGATGTAGATGTAGGGTTGTCAGCTGGAGGTTGAGAGGATGATGCCATGACTTCAGAAAATGTTCAAGTTTCAGAAAATCTCAAGGGAAGATGAGAGAATTTTGAAGGTAGGGTTCTGAAGGTAGGGAAACATAAAGGTTAACCCGAAGGAAGTGATCGGGTATTTATACTTGGGGCCATGCAAGATTAAACGACCGGGATGAATTCTCAGCAAGTCAGAATCTACGGTCATCAGCAGGCCCGGTTCCCTGTGCGACGTGCGCGGTCGTGCTGACGTGGGCTACGCCGTGGGGCTGACGTGGCACGCAGCGATTGGTGGCACCCAAGCGTCGGACTGCGCAGACACTGTGCACATTAAATGTGGCATTAAATGCCGCATTAAATTCTGAGGGCTGTACACGCAAGTTGGATTTGAACAATCCCGCCTTTTCTGATACAGCTGGGACTCAACTGGTCATCAGTAGTATAACTGGTCAACAGTTATATGCCAGTTGAATACTTCCCCCTGTCAGCAGGGCCTCCTTACCAGTTGACAACTGGTACTTACGACTGGCACCCGAGTCAGTCGTAGGAAATCGCCAGTTGTCTGCTGACAACTCGAAGGATAAGAAAATTGAGAGCTTGGACTCAATTTTATTCCGCGTCATCTTCTCTTCAAGAAATCCACTTCTTATCATCACTTGAAATTGAGAGCTGGGACCCAATTTCGCTTGAACTGATGGTTTATGCTGGCAAATTGAAATGAGAGCTGGGACTCATTTCCTTAGACAATTAAGGGATAAGTTCCGCCAGTAGTAACCATCAGTGAGCTAGAGATGCCACTTGAATGAAAACAACTAAGAGCTTGGACTTAGTTGTAATCAGCATCCTCCTGAAGACCAAGAACAGAATGAGAGCTGGGACTCATTCTTCCTCAACACTTGGGCTCGCATCAATCTCTAGAAGACCGAGTTTGATGCACAACTCCTTGAATCTTGCTTCTGGTAGTGGCTTGGTGAAGATGTCAGCCAATTGATCTTCAGTTCTGATGTAGTCCACGCTGACATCCTTCTTCTCGACATGATCACGTATGAAGTGATGTCGAATATCTATGTGCTTGGTTCTAGAATGGTGAACCGGATTCTTCGTGATGCACATAGCGCTGTTGTTGTCGCAATAGATTGGAACACAGCTAGTGTCCACTTCATAGTCCTCCAGTTGTTGCTTGATCCAAATAATTTGAGCACAGCAACTGGCAGCGGCAACATATTCAGCTTCAGTGGTAGATGTAGCAACTGAGTGCTGCTTCTTGCTAAACCAACTGATTAGCTTGTGTCCTAGAAACTGACACGTACCACTGGTACTCTTTCGATCTATACGGCATCCAGCAAAATCTGAATCTGAATATCCAATGAGTGTAAGTTCATCATTTCTGGGATACCATATTCCAAGAGATTCAGTCCCCTTCAGATATTTCACTATCCTCTTTGCAGCTTCCATGTGTGACTTTTTCGGATTGGCTTGAAATCTGGCACACACTCCGACTGAGTACGAGATGTCGGGTCTGCTGGCTGTGAGATAGAGAAGTGATCCAATGATTCCTCGGTAGATTGTAGGATCAACTGATTCACCTTGCTCGTCAAGAAATATTTGACAACTGGTGCTCATAGGTATTCTGAGGGACTTAGTTTTCTCTGGGCAATACTTCTGAATTAACTCCTTCGTATACTTTCGCTGGCTGATAAAAATTCCATTAGCTGACTGCTGGACCTGGAGTCCGAGAAAGTATGTTAACTTGCCCATCATACTCATCTGAAATGATGTCTGCATCAGTTGAGAAAACTTCTCGCAGAGAGTTATATTCCTTGATCCGAATATGATGTCATCAACATAGATCTGCACCATCAGCATGTCACCTCCATCCTTGAGAAGGAAAAGAGTTCTATCAATCTTCCCTTTCCGAAATCCATTGCTGATAAGGAATTGTGACAGCGTTTCGTACCAAGCCCTGGGCGCCTGTTTCAATCCATACAGGGCCTTTCTCAGCTTGTACACCTTGGTGCCAACTTCAAAGCCTGGAGGTTGCTCAACATAAACCTCCTCTTTTAGCTCGCCATTCAAGAAGGCGCTCTTCACATCCATCTGGAATACTGTGAAGCCGTGATACGCTGCATACGCAAGGAACAGCCGTATCGCCTCCATTCTGGCAACTGGTGCGAAGGTTTCATCGAAATCGATCCCTTCACACTGTCTGTAACCTTTGGCAACTAAACGAGCTTTATTTTTGACCACGGTGCCATTCTCATCTCGCTTGTTCTTGAAAACCCACTTGGTGCCAATCACTGACTGATGTGATGGCCTCTCCACCAAGTCCCAAACATCATTGCGAGTGAATTCTGCAAGCTCCTCTTGCATGGCATTAATCCAATCAGCAGATTCTAGCGCAACTCCTATGGAAGTAGGTTCCATTTGAGAAATAAAGCAACTCAGGAGCGCACTGCCGTGTCGAGTCTGGATAGAACCTTCCGGATTACCGAGAATAGCATCAGTTGGGTGATCCCTCAGCCATTTGGGAGGACCAGCGACTGCTGGTGCCGGCTGTGAAATAGGTTCTTCTGTCCTGATAGCTGGTGCTTCCACATTTTCACCAGTCGGAGCTGGAACTGCAACTGGCAGTTGACCTTCACCAGTCGGAACTGGAATTTCAACTGGTGGTTGACCTTCGCCAGTCGGAACATCTTCCTCAGCTCCACTGTCTGACTGATTTCCCGAACCTTCACCAACGTTGTCAGTATCAGCTGGTATCTCCATTCCAGCTGGTTCATCGTTGTCTTCTGGCTCAAAGATTCCAGTCGAAATTCCCCCTTGATTTTTGCTAGATCCACTCAGGGAGATTGAGTGTAAGGTCTCAGCAAGGTCATTTGCATCACCGACCCTCTCAGGTTGCTGATGGGCACCTGAGGGAACTGGTTGTGAAGATGATCCATTCATAGGTCTAGTCGAACCAGTTGGTTGAGCATCGGAAGAATTCCTGCCCAACTGGTCGCTGACATCCTCGACCTCAGGAACATCTTCAGCCAGTTGGCGTAAGGTCCTGTGCACTAAAGTAGCTTCATCAAAAACAACATTGCATGTTATTTCCACAAGCTGGGTAGTCTTGTTAAATACTCTATAGCCCTTGTGAGAGGGATGTCCATATCCGACGAACACACCCTCATCAGCCTTAGGCGAGAAAGCATTTAACTTCGACTTCCCATTATTATGGATATAACATGGTGAACCGAATGCACGAAGATGAGCTATAGAAGGCTTACGACCAAAATACACTTCGTAGGGAGTTTTCTGGAGTCTGTCGTTGATCCCGCTTCTATTCTGAGTGTAGCAGGCAGTCACCAACGCTTCTCCCCAGAAACTCTGTCCCAAGCCGGACTCAGCCAGCATGGACCGGACCGCTTCTTTCAGCGTCCTGTTCCTACGTTCTGCCAGTCCATTCTGCTGCGGTTGCCTTGGAGTAGATCTCTCATGCTTGATCCCGGCCTCCGCGCAAAAATCCATCAGCAGACTGTTGCAGAATTCAGTCCCATTGTCTGATCGAATTCGCTTTACCACAGCTTCTCTCTGTTTCTGAGCTTGGATGATCAATTCTGGAAGAATGATCTTCACCTCATCCTTGGTTCTGAGAAGCTTTACCCAGGTATAGCGCGAGTAGTCATCGACTACCACCAGCGAGTATCGTCTTCCTCCAATGGTTTGCGGTGTTACTGGTCCAAACAGGTCCATGTGTAACAACTCGAGTACCTGACTGGTACTGGGGCAGACTGGCGACTGGTTCTTGAAGGACTTCCTAGTTTGTTTGCCTTGCTGGCAAGCTTTGCAAATTCCTTCCTTCTTGAACCCGCCCTTGGGAAGACCATCTACAAGATCATGCTTGGTTAGATAATTAATAGTTTTGAAATTTAGATGACTTAACCTTTTGTGCCACAGCCAGTTAGTTTCCATGGAACTGGTGGCTACAAAGCATGTATCAGTCTTCCCGCTTTGCCAGTCAACAACATAGAGACCTCCTTTCCTGACACCTTTCAGCTTGGTCTCGCCAGACTCTTCATTCTTGATCTGGCACCCTGATTTGTCAAACACAATGGTATAACCATTGTCGCACAGCTGACTGATGCTCAGGAGGTTGTGCTTCAGATTGGTGACAAGGGATACATTCACAATTCTGACATCATCCTTCTCGATGCAGCCCTTGCTAATAACTCTGCCCTTGGAGTTATCACCAAAAATAACTGGAGGTCCTCTGACCTTGGTGAGCTCAGAAAATAGGAACTCCTCACCAGTCATATGAGCCGAGCAACCACTATCTATGATCCACTCGCTCGATCTCTGAAGCTGTGTTGCATGATCCTGTTCCTGCAAGAAAATGAAATTATTTAGGTCCCCGATCATCAGCGGGTCCTGCAGGGTTAGATCTCTGGATCATTCCTTTTGGAATCCAGATTTGAGTAATCTTCAGCTCGGTGTTACTCTTGCTAACATCACTTGTGGCCTTTCCCTTCCTTTTAAAATAATGCATGGATTTGTTTTTGGAAGGTGTGGCTGTGTGTGCGGTTCCTCTGGAAGTATTCTTCCTCTGAGGGTGTCGGAAATTTCTTTCTGACCTCATGTGTTGCCTTGGTGGTCTCTGGAATTGTGGACCACGATGATTAGCCTTCCCAGCCCTTGAGAAAAGATTTTGATTGGGCTCAGGCCTCCGATAGGTGTTCCTCCTATCGGGAAATATCCTTCTCTCAGTATTCCGCTGAGATTTGGATCCCTTGTAAGCATGCTGGCAACTGGCATACTTGTAAGGTTGGGCGTGGAATCTCTGGACAGCTGGTGCTGGCTGTCGGATTCTGCTGGCAGCTGACGCTGACTTCCTTGCCTTAGAATAATTCGGCTTAGTCTGCGTCTTCGGGTATGCTGGCGTCCTGTCAGCAGAGGATCTTGCCAGTTGAGGATTTTGTCTTGATGACTCACCTATGTATCTGGACTTATGGTTCCTATGCTGATCAGCCACACGGGACTGACTGGTATTACCAGCTGGTGCTGATGCATTTACCAGTTTGCCCTTACCCTTACCAGTACTGATTCGTTCGGGCTGATTTATGCTCAAATCTTTTGTAAATCCCAACCCGGACTTATCAGAAGGCTTTCTCCAATGAGATAGAGCCTTTTCCAAATCCTTTGAGCCTTTATTCAAAAAAATTATTCTATTTTCTTGCTCCAGAACGAGATTGTGAAAATTATCTCGCTCAGTTTTTGTAATTTGAAAATCTTGGAGCAACTCAAAGTGATTCTTTTTCAAAGTGGCTAGCTCTTCACTGACTGACCTCGATTTTTCAATCTCCTTGGTCAAAACAGAAATTTGATCTTTCAGCGAAGCATTTTCGCCAGCCAAGACATTCTTTATTTCATAAAATTTTAAAAATTCCTTTTGAAGAATGTCTATAGTGACAGCTTCTGAGTCGGAGCAACGCGACTCAGAATCGTCTAAACAAATAGAAGGCATGATATGCATTGGGGAAGCTGATGATTGTACCTGATCATCAGCTGCAAGTGCCTCTTCACTGTCAGCACTTCCTTCAGCTGACTCCTCGCCAAAAGCTGCCATGAGTGCCAGTAGAGCTTCCTCTTCTGACTCCTCGTCTGACGCATACTCCCCATCATCATGGTCGGGTATGTCAGGCACCTCAGTCCTGGTCAGCATAGCCTTGGCAACGGCCTTGGAGGCGCGCTCTTCAAAGAGCTTCTTTAGCCTTTCCCGCTCATTTTTGTCCACCTGTGGACATTCAAACTTTAAATGATCAGGGGATTGGCACTGGTAGCAAGCACGGGGAGCTCTCTTGACGAATTTTCCGTCAGTTGAGCTCAGAGATACTCCCTGCTTTGACTTGGCTTTCTCCAGAAGGAAAGCCAGTCGTTTCATCTGTTGCTCAAGATCTGCGATAGAGCTCTCGCCGTCTTTTGAGTTAGATCCCGATGTGACTGGGATCTCTTTTGGCTGGTTGTGCTGGGCAGCAGATCTGTCAGCATGGAAGGGCTTCTTGTGCTTCCATTTGAAGTCCTTCTTGACGAAATAAGCTTCGTCTTGAGCTTTGATGCTGGGGGATCCGATGTTCCGGATGGCCTCATTCTTGTTCACCATCTGGATGTCCCACTCGTGTGCCTGCAACTGAGCAAATAACTCCTTGGGAGTCATCTTGGACAGGTCCTTCTCCTTCAGAGCTGTGGTCTTCACGAACCAGTCCTCCTTGGGCATCTTGGACAGGATCTTGGCATTAAGATCTTCATTTGAATACTTCCTGTCCAGGGACTTTAGCTCGCTGACGATGGCGTTGAATCTCGCCTCCATCTCCTTGATGGTTTCTCCAGGCAGCATCTGGAAGGACTCATACTTGTCCACCGCAACCTGCAATTTGTTGCGTTTCATTTGATCAGTTTCTTGACCTAGACTATCAAGATAATCCCATACTCCCTTGGCATTGTTGAACTGGAGTGCTTCCTCCATCAATGACTCTGGAAGACATGCCAGGATCAGTTCATGAGCAATGGAATCCAACTGATTCCGCTTCCTGTCCTCAGCATTCCATTCGTCTTGGGGCTTTGGGATCACGGCAGCTGGACGATCTCCTAGCTGGTGCTGAATCTTGGTGATCTCAATCGGCCCTGTCTCTAGCACATCTTTCATCTCTGGATGAATGCTCTTTAGAGAGATAAGAGTCCTCTTCCGCCATGTATCATGCTTCACAGACTTGTAGTCGAGTAGCTTCGGAATATTCATCTTGATGTATCTGAGCTAATCAAACAGACAAGCAAAAAGAAGAGAGCGCAAGGAAACGTGGATCACGGTCCTAAGCGACTCAGATACGAACAGTCTATAAGAACCTGGCTCTGATACCACTTGTTGGTCCCGGATTATCAGGGTATAACTTAGCAGCGGAAAATGTGTTAGTTCGTTTCTTGCGCTCTGCTGGTTACTCAGCTGACTGGGACCTTGTCAGCTGGTAAGTCAACTGGCACTCTGAGTACTCAGCTGACTGGCAACTGGCTCGTCAGCTGGTAGCTCAAGACTTAGAATGTTTTTAGGTCTTGTTTGCACAGTTATATCAGTTTTCAGATATACACCAGCACTTGGGTGCTGAGTTTTAAAACAGTATGAAATGCAGAAAGCTGATAAAAGACAAAGGATTTATAGTGGTTCGATCAACTGATCTACGTCCACTCTCCAGTCGTAGCACTGGAAATTTCACTAAGAGTAATCGGGTACAAGCGTCCTATGATCTATCTCTAGCTGGTGAATGCCTCATCCACCAGTTCACTAGATCAACCGCTCCCGGCCTTGTCCTTCTTCAACTCTGATCAGCTGTTGGAGTGCGAGCACGTCACTTCAACCTCCACAGCTTCACTGGGTGGGTGTTTAGTTCTCCCAAGAACGTGTCTTCTCAATACGGCAAAAAGCCCGTAATAACTCAAGTGCTGGCTGGCACAAGAGCTGCTGTGAACTTCCTCAGAAGAGAAAGAACACCAACGAGATCTGTAACTTACAAGCTGGAAGCTTGAAGTCTCGTGTTTGAATAAATCAACACACGGAAAAGCTTTAAGTAAAGCCTCGAAAGATTTGCTTGCTTGCTTGAGCGTAATAAATTCTGAGTCTTTCGGTAGGTCAAGAGTATTGAATGTTGATGAAGCAAGCGTCTTAAATGTTGGTAGATCCGACCTATTTATAGACGCAGGATCCCATTCAAATTTCTAGCCGTTTGGACTCATCCGGAAAAGGTCTCTGTCCTCCCATGTCCTTCTGACGGCGGCAGGTAGGAATTTCCGGAAAGCGCAATGCTTTTGTCCACTTTATCTGACATTGATCTCTTTATGTCAGAACGGCACTATTCGTCAGTACGAGGAATCGGAACTGGTGTCTTGAACTGATAGACTTTAAGGTATCCTCCCTTAAAGTCATGCTTTGTCAGTTTATTCCTCAGACGAATCTTCTTTTTTGTCTCTAAGACTCTGGGAGAGCGAATCTTGAATTCTGCTGGTAACATCCGACTGGTAGAACATGCTGGTGATCTTTGTGCTGGCAGTCTCTGCTGGTGACTTTGCGCTGGCACAATCTAAGTCTACCAATTTGTCTGATGTTAACTCTTGGAATCTCCCATGACTGGTGGCTTCACCGCTGGTGAACAGTGTCAGTGAGAACACTTATTCTGCTGGTGAGTTTTGTCAGCCGCCTGCTGATGAAAAACCTTCCCAACTGGTGAACAGTAGCCAGTCATTAGCTCTTCTCATGCTGGTGAACAGTGTCAGCACGAGTCTTTGTCAGTCGCTTGCTGATGAGACTTTTCTCAACTGGTGAGTACATCTCATGCTGGTGAACAGTAGCCAGCATGAGTCTTGATCAGCTGCGACTTACAACTCAAAAGACCTAAACAGGACTTTACATTTGAGATCTAGAGCTATCTAGAGACAACTGACGCTGGTAGGACTTAGGATTTGATCCACCAAAACACCAAACTAGAATCTAAACAAGTAGCTACTGGGGAGAGGAAACTTAGCCAAATTTCCCAACACAGCTTGATACATATAACATTATTGCTTGATACATTAAATTTTATTTGTTTCATCTATTGCTTAAATTGCTTGATTCATTTCCATATTTCAAATATATGCAATATGGATCTCTTTTGAAAGACAATTAAAAAATCTTTAATTTGATAGATAATACATGAAAAAATAATTACAAATGACAGAGTTATAATTAATTAAAGTTCCATAGTAGTTTTAGAGAATGTGATCATAAGGAGAGAGAATATTAAATAAAAAAATGTGATATATTCATCAAGAAATAAAATAAATGAACGAAGCAATAATATATAATATATCAAGCATTATAACATAATGTATCAAATAATAATATTTACGAAAATAACCAAATAACAGTTACATGGAATATTGACTAAAATAACCTCTAATTTCAAAAATTAAGTGACATTTGACATAATTAAATTAATAATTCAATAAGTAAGAATTAATCTCAATTGTTCATTTAAAAACATTCAATGGACATGTAACGCCCCTCGTTAAATTCAAATATATTTATCGGAATCCCGAAAATTTATATTTTATTATCGAATTTAATTCGAGGTGTCTCAATCAATTTAATTTGGGAATTTATATTTTGACATTTATTCCTTGCCATCATATATTTAATTAGTTATATTGATAGATTTAATTTAGTTGATAAATTACTTGGTAACCCGATATTTTGAATCGGGATATTATCGATCGATAAATTTCATAACTCGAGGAGAATATTACGGTCTCCCGTGTAATAACTCGAAGAGATGTAGAGATGACGTGAGTTGATGTTGTTGTGACCAATGGGACAAGCGATTGACAACCACTTTAACTTTTTGACTTTTGGGTATATACAAAAATGTCATCCACCTACTTCTATAAATAGAAGACTTCCCTCACACCCCATCACTTTCACTCTCTCTCTCAAAACTCTAACCAAATATTTTCCGGCGACTACTCCGGCGAAGTATTTTGAGGTAAAGATATACTCCCTCCGTCCCACCTCAATTGTTCCATTTTCCTTTTTCGTCCGTCCCATGTCAATTGTCTCATTACTTAAAAAGGCAATTTTTTCACACACAATAATAAAATATTAATTCCACTCAACTTACTTTACACTCACACTCTTTGGTTATTGTACCCGGTCAACCCGGGACAATTCAGCCGGGACGGAGGGAGTACAATTTTTGGATCCTCTTACCTCCATCTTTCCATTTCCAACACTCTTTTCTTCATTCTCCATGTTCTAGAAGTGGAAACCAAGCTTATCAAGTGTTGATCAAGCCCACGAGGTCCTAAGAACATTAAGGAGGTATAGATCGAACTCCTCTCTAGCTACTTCTCTAGCTCGAGCATGTTTACCATTTTTGCCCTAGTTGGAAATGTTATGATCTAGGATTGTTTATGAGATTATGAGTATGTATGCATGCTTGGCATATTACATTTTGAGCCTAGAAACCATATGTCAACCTAGAAATCGAGTTGTGGTTATTATTGGAGCATTTTTGGTATTTTCGCTCTATTTTGGGATATTGAGTTTATATTTCGATTCTATCACGATTTTGATGCTTGGAATATTGTCTAGACTCATTATAAATATTTAGAAACCATTTGGTGTTGTTAGAAATCGATTGGACGAGCCCGGATAACTATTTGAGCCAAAAACCACAAAAATCCGCCGAAGGCAAAAATGCTTCTATTTCGGTCGACATGCATGCATGTCGATCGACACACACCCATGTCGATCGACACAGTTGCTCGATTTGAAATCTGGAGTGTCGACCACTTGTTTCGGTAGACACAAACTTTATATCGGTCGACATGAATTGTGTCGACCGACACAAAATTATTTCGATCGACACAAGTTAGTTTTCTCCATGTCAATCCTCGCATCACCTATTTCGATCGACATTACTCCATGTCAGTCAACACATTGTGTGTCGACCGACACATCTCTATTTCGATCGACATGAAATTGTTTGGAATAAAAATTCATATCGGTCGACATATGTTTCTGTCGACATGCCTATGTCGATCGACACCCTCTGTGTCGATCGACACAGATGCAAGTTTTAGATTTTTAATTATTCTCTCTTCGATCAATTCGACTTATCTTTGATATCGTTCAACATTTATTTTATTGAATGACAATGAGAGCTACTCCCCTCTTTCTTGATCTTTTTAGAATCTTTTAATTCAAACCAACTTCGATCGCTTGATTCGATTATTCATAACTTCATCTTCTGTTGAAATAACTTTGATTGGTAAATTAACCTTTCTTTGAAGTCGATTGTTAAATCAACTTGTTAAACCTTAACCTTTGAAATCTTAATTCGATCTTCATCTAAGATCAAGAATCTTCTCGATTACCATATTGAAACAAGTTGATGAGTTCTCACACTCTCAAGTGATGTATGATGATTCATAATGGATTAAGAAATTCTTTCAATCATAATCTTCGAAGTAATGTTCTGTCATTTGACGAAGTCTCGTACTTGTTCAAAAAAGTTGAACCATGAATTTTCGTTGCGAGTTTACACTCGATATTGAATCACGAGCTATTGAGATAACGTTTGATTATCTTGTTCATTAAACCAAATTGTTTGATCATTCTTTCATATTCTTGTCCGATGGCTCAACATGAGAAGTTCAAGATCGATTAAGAGTCTAGAATTATTTGATGTGTCAGATTATAGATTCTCTATTATCCCTTGAGGATTTACTCGTATTTCTTATGTCATAGGAAAGGGCAAGGAGAAGATCAATTATTAGATCAACCAACCGATTAACTACACCAACTAAGGTGGGCTTTCTTTTACCCCTATATTTTGGGCTAAAATAAAATAAAAATGATGTTTTCTTTTCAAAGAAATCACGCATGAAATAGAAATTTTTTGTTTTAACTGTTTATCATTGCCTACTATTTTGTGTTAGATATCTGTCCTCTTGTGGGGGAACTCCACTTAGAGAAGAACATTACAGGTGGGAACGTGAATGTTGACTACGCGTATTGCGAGTCTTTTACGATTGTTCCCGATTGGTATGAAAATATGCCACGGGTTAGTGCACTATGATGCTATCATGTTAAGGGGTCGCGCCTGATAAGCTCGTATTTTGCCTCACTTATCACATCGTTTTCTTATTGGTTTCTTGCATTTATTTGAGTTTTTAGTTAATAATCGAGCATGAAGTGTTTATAGGGATATTATGCTTGTCATGGTAATATTTTGCAGGTTTTAGGCCAAATTCATTGGAAACCCGTACCGAAAGCAGATGATGTTCAAAGGAACAGTCACGACTTCTTTCACAGATGGAATCTGAGCTAATGGAGCACATGGATGGAAAGATCTTTGAATTAGCTTTCCAACGCAACTGGAATCGGGTCAATCGGAGTTCGGGAGCAAAAGTTATGGCCAAAACCGTGAGACTGCGCAGCGGAATGTTTCTGTGTCGAGCGACACAGTGTGTGTCGACCGAAATACATTCCTGTCGACCGACAGGATTTGTGTCGGTCGACAGGCGCACCGGAAAGGCAGTTTTTGGCCCAGTTTGGAGATTTTTCCTTCCCAAATCATTACCTTTTGAAGATATACTTTCTCCCCCTATAAATATGACTTATTAAGCTCGAAAATAAAAGGCTTCTTATTCAGTTTTTCAGCACTCCTTTATTTTATTTTTAGCATTAAACTCTTTAATTTCTAGCACTCTTTATTTTATTGTTGCAATTGGATTCAAGTACTTCAAGATTCCTATTGTTTTAATGATTCAAGTAAGTTTCTTTACATCTTTTGCAATGTTTGTT
>JAPKLW010006693.1:5808-16765 GCA_026898455.1 Plectranthus barbatus
TCCCAGTTGACTTACCAGCTGACAAGGTCCCAGTCAGCTGAGTAACCAGCAGAGCGTAAGAAACGAACTAACACATTTTCCGCTGCCAAGTTAACATTCTGATAAACCGGGACCAACAAGTGGTATCAGAGCGGACGGTTCTTACAGACCGTTCGTATCTGAGTCACTTAGGACCGTGATCCGCGTTTCCTTGCGCTCTCTATTTGTTTGTCTGTTTGATTAGCTCAGGTACATCAAGATGAACAATCCGAAGCTACTCGACTACGGGACTGTGAAGCATGATATATGGCGAAAGAGGTCGCTTATCACTCTAAAGAGCATTCATCCAGAGATGAAAGATGTGCTGGAAACAGGGCCGATTGAGATCACCAAGATTCAGCACCAGCTAGGAGATCGTCCAGCTGCTGTGATCCCAAAGCCTCAAGACGAATGGACTGCTGAGGACAGGAAGCGGAATCAGTTGGATTCCATTGCTCACGAGCTGATCCTGACTTCTCTTCCAAAGTCGCTGATGGAGGAAGCCCTCCAGTTTGATAATACCAAGGGAGTATGGGATTATCTTGATAGTCTTTGTCAAGAAACTGACCAAATGAAACGTAATAAATTGCAGGTGGCAGTTGACAAATATGAGTCTTTCCAAATGCTGACCGGAGAAACCATCAAGGAGATGGAGGCAAGGTTCAATGCCATTGTCAGCGAGCTGAAGTCTCTGGACAGGGTGTATTCAAATGAAGATCTTAATTCCAAGATCCTGTCCAAAATGCCTAAGGAGGATTGGTTTGTGAAAACCACCGCACTGAAGGAGAAAGATTTATCTAAAATGACTCCTAAAGAAGTTTTTGCTCAGTTGCAGGCACACGAATGGGATATCCAGATGGTGAATAAGAATGAGGCCATCAGGAATGTTGGATCCCCCAGCATTAAAGCTCAGGACGAAGCCTATTTCGTCAAGAGGAATGCCAATTGGAAGCACAAGAAGCCATTCCATGCTGAGAAGCCGGTTGGGCAGCACATCCAGCCGAAGGAGATCCAGTCCGCATCGGGATCTCATTCCAAAGGAGGCGAGAGCTCAGTCGCAGAACTTGAGCAGCAGATGAAGAGACTGGCTGTCCTTCTTGAAAAAGCCAAGTCAAAACAGGAAGTTTCTGCTGGCTCAACTGACGGGAAATTCGTCAAAAGAGCTCCTTTCGCTTGCTATCAGTGCCAATCCCCTGATCACTTAAAGTTTGAATGTCCACAGGTGGACAAAACTGAGAGGGAAAGGCTGAAGAAGCTCTTTGAAGAGCGTGCTTCCAAGGCTGTTGCCAAAGCCATGCTGACCAGGACGGAGATGCCTGACATACCCGATCATGATGATGGGGAGTTTGAGTCAGATGGAGAGTCAGAAGAAGAAGCTCTCCTGGCATTCATGGCAGCCTTCGGCGAAGAGCCAGCTGAAGAAAATGCTGACAATGAGGAAGAACTGGCACTTGCTGCTGATAATGAGGTACAATCAGTTCCTCAATTGCATATCATGCCAGTACAAATCATAGACGATTCTGAGTCGCATTGCTCCGACTCAGAAGACGTCACTTTAGATGTTCTTCAGCATGAATTTTTAAAATTTTGTGAAATGAAAAATGTTTTGGCTGGTGAAAATGCTTCACTGAAAGCTGAAAATGCTATTTTGACCAAGGAGATTGAAAAATCGAGGTCAGTCAGTGAAGAGCTAGCCACTCTGAAAAAGACTCATTTTGAGCTGCTCCAAGAATTTCAAATTGCAAAAACTGAGCGAGATAATTTTCACAATCTCGTTCTGGAGCAAGAAAATCGAATCAATTTTCTAAATAAAGGCTCAAAAGACTTAGAAGCAGCTCTAAGTCATTGGAGAAAGCCTTCTGATAAGTCCGGGTTGGGATTTACAAAAGATTTGAGCATAAATCAACCCGAACAAATCAGTACTCATAAGGATAAGGGCAAACTGGTAAATGCATCAGCACCAGCTGGTAATACCAGTCAGTCCCGAATGGCTGATCAGCATAGGAACAATAAGACCAGATTCGTGGGTGAGTCATCTAGACAAAAACCTCAACTGGCAAAACCCACTGCTGACAGGACGCCAGCACACCCGAAGAAGCTGACTAAGCCGAATAATTCCAAGGCAAGGAAGTCAGCTCCAGCTGCCAGTGGAATCCGACAGCCAGCACCAGCTGTCCAGAGATTCCACGCACAACCTTATAAGTATGCCAGTTGCCAGCATACTTACAAGGGGTCCAAATCTCAGCGACATACTGAGAGAAGGACATTTCCTGATAGGAGGAATACCTATCGGAGGCCTGAGCCCAATCAAAACCTTTTCTCAAGGGCTGGGAAGGCTAATTATTGTGGTCCACAATTCCGGAGACCACAAAGGCATCACAATCAGCCGGAAAAACATTTCCGAGGCTCTCAGCGGAAGAATACTTCCAATGGAGCTACACACACAGCCACACCTTCCAAGAACCAATCCATGCATTATTTTACAAGGAAGGGAAAGGCCACAGGTGATGTCAGCAAGGGTAACACCAAGCTGAAAATCACACAAGTCTGGATTCCGAAAGGAATGATCCAGAGATCTAACCCTGCAGGACCCGCTGATGATCGGGGACCTAAATGATTCTATTTTTCTTGCAGGAACTAGGTCATGCAAGTCAGCTTCAGAGGTCGAGCGAGTGGATCATTGATAGTGGTTGCTCCGCTCATATGACTGGTGAGGAGTTCCTGTTCTCAGAGCTCACCAAGGTCAGAGGACCTCCAGTTATCTTTGGTGATAACTCCAAGGGCAGAGTTATCAGCAAGGGATGCATAGAAAAGGATGATGTCAGAATTGTGAACGTATCCCTTGTTACCAACCTGAAGCACAACCTCCTGAGCATCAGTCAGCTGTGCGACAATGGTTATACCATTGTGTTTGACAAGTCTGGGTGCCAGATCAAGAATGAAGATTCTGGCGAGACCAAGCTGAGAGGTGTCAGGAAAGGAGGCCTTTATGTCGTTGACTGGCAGAGCGGGAAGACTGATACATGCTTTGTTGCCACCAGTTCCTTGGAGACTAACTGGCTGTGGCACAAAAGGTTAAGTCATCTGAACTTCAAAACTATTAATTACCTAACCAAGCATGATCTTGTAGATGGTCTTCCCAAGGGCGGGTTCAAGAGAGAAGGAATTTGCAAAGCATGCCAGCAAGGCAAGCAAACCAAGAAGTCCTTCAAGAACCAGTCGCCAGTCCACCCCAGTACCAGTCAGGTACTCGAGCTGTTACATATGGACCTGTTTGGACCAGTAACGCCGCAAACCATTGGAGGAAGACGATATTCGCTGGTGGTAGTCGATGACTACTCGCGCTATACATGGGTAAAGCTTCTCAGATCCAAGGATGAAGTGAAGGTGATTCTTCCAGAATTGATCATCCAAGCTCAGAAACAGAGAGAAGCCGTGGTGAAGCGAATTCGTTCAGACAATGGGACTGAATTCTGCAACGGTCCGCTGATGGATTTTTGCGCGGAGGCCGGGATCAAGCATGAGAGATCTACTCCAAGGCAACCGCAGCAGAATGGACTAGCAGAACGTAGGAACAGGACGCTGAAAGAAGCGGTCCGATCCATGCTGGCTGAGTCCGGCTTGGGACAGAGTTTCTGGGGAGAGGCGTTGGTGACTGCCTGCTATACTCAGAATAGAAGCGGGATCAACGACAGACTCCAGAAAACTCCCTACGAAGTATATTTTGGTCGTAAGCCTTCTATAGCTCATCTTCGTGCATTTGGTTCACCATGTTATATCCATAATAATGGGAAGTCGAAGTTAAATACTTTTTCGCCTAAGGCTGATGAGGGTGTGTTTGTGGGATATGGACACCCTTCTCACAAGGGCTATAGAGTATTTAACAAGACTACCCAGCTTGTGGAAATAACATGCAATGTTGTTTTTGATGAAGCTACTTTAGTGCGCAGGACCTTACGCCAACTGGCTGAAGATGTTCCTGAGGTCAAGGATGTCAGTGACCAGTTGGGCAGGAATTCTTCCGATGCTCAACCAACTGGTTCGACTAGACCTATGAATGGATCATCCTCTCAACCAGTTCCCTCAGGTGCCCATCAGCAACCTGAGAGGGTCGGTGATGCAAATGATCTTGCTGAGACCTTACACTCAATCTCCTTGAGTGGACCTAGCAACAATCTAGGGGGAATCCCTACTGGCCTTTTTGAAGAAGGCAGTGATGGACCAGCTGGAGAGGATGTTCCAGCTGATGCTGACAACGTTGGTGGAGATTCAGACAACCAGTCAGAAGATGATGCTGATGAAGTTGTTCCAACTGGTGAAGGTCCAGCTCCAGTTGATGTTGCAGCTCCGACTGGTGGAAATGTGGAAGCACCAGTCGCCAGGACAGAAGAACCTGTTTCACAGCCGGCACCAGCAGCCGCTGGTCCTCCCAAATGGCTGAGGGATCACCCATCCGATGCTATTCTCGGTGATCCGGAAGGTTCTGTCCAGACTCGACACGGCAGAGCGCTTTTATCTTGTTTTATCTCTCAGATGGAACCTACCTCCATCAAAGATGCGCTCGAATCTGCCGATTGGATCAATGCCATGCACGAAGAGCTTGCGGAATTCACTCGCAACAACGTTTGGGACTTGGTAGAGAGGCCATCACACCAGTCAGTGATCGGCACCAAGTGGGTTTTTAAGAACAAGCGAGATGAAGATGGCATTGTGGTCCGAAACAAAGCTCGTCTAGTCGCCAAGGGCTATAGACAGTGTGAAGGGATCGATTTCGATGAAACCTTTGCACCAGATGCCAGGATGGAGGCGATACGGCTGTTCCTTGCTTATGCAGCGTATCACGGCTTCACAGTGTTCCAGATGGATGTGAAGAGCGCCTTCTTGAATGGCGAGCTGAAAGAGGAGGTATATGTCGAGCAACCTCCAGGATTTGAGATAGGCACCAAGGTATACAAGCTGAGAAAGGCCCTGTATGGATTGAAACAGGCGCCCAGGGCTTGGTATGAAACGCTGTCACAATTCCTTACCAGCAATGGATTTCGGAAAGGGAAGATTGATAGGACTCTGTTTCTTCTCAAGGATGGAAGTGACATGCTGATGGTGCAGATTTATGTCGATGACATTATTTTCGGGTCAAAGAACATATCTCTCTGTGAGAAGTTTTCTCAACTGATGCAGACATCATTTCAGATGAGTATGATGGGCAAGCTGACATACTTCCTAGGACTCCAGGTCCAGCAGTCAGCTGATGGTATTTTTATCAGCCAGAGGAAGTATACGAAGGATCTTATTCAGAAGTATTGCCCCGAGAAAACTAAGTCCCTAAGAATTCCTATGAGTACCAGCTGTCAGATATTTCTCGATGAGCAAGGAGAATCAGTTGATCCAACTGTTTACAGAGGCATTATTGGATCGCTTCTTTACCTAACAGCCAGCAGACCCGACATCTCTTATTCAGTCGGTGTGTGTGCCAGATTTCAAGCAAATCCAAAGAAGTCACACATGGAAGCTGCCAAGAGGATAGTGAAATATCTGAAGGGGACTGAATCTCTTGGAATATGGTATCCCAGAAATGATGAGCTTACACTCATTGGATATTCAGATTCAGACTTCGCTGGATGCCGTATTGATCGCAAGAGTACCAGTGGTACGTGTCAATTTCTAGGACACAAGCTAATCAGCTGGTTTAGCAAGAAGCAGCACTCAGTTGCTACTTCTACCACTGAGGCTGAGTATGTTGCCGCTGCCAGTTGCTGTGCTCAAATAATTTGGATCAAGCAACAACTGGAGGATTATGAGGTGGACACTGGCTGTGTTCCCATTTATTGCGACAACAACAGTGCTATGTGCATCACGAAGAATCCGGTTCATCACTCCAGAACCAAGCACATAGACATTCGACATCACTTCATTCGTGATCATGTCGAGAAGAAGGATGTCAGCGTGGACTATATCAGAACTGAAGATCAACTGGCTGACATCTTCACCAAGCCACTGCCAGAAGCTAGATTCAAGGAGTTGTGCATCAAACTCGGTCTTATGGAGATTGATGCGAGCCTTAATGATGAGGAAGAATGAGTCCAAGCTCTCATTCTGTTCTTGATCTTCTGGAGGATGCGGATTACGACTAAGTCCAAGCTCTTAGTTGTTTCTTATTTAAGTGGTATCCCAACTGACAGATGATACCTACTGGCGGAATTTATCCCTCAATGTCTAAGGAAATGAGTCCCAGCTCTCATTTCGATGTTGCCAGCATTTATCATCAGTTGAAGCGAAATTGGGTCCCATCTCCCAGTTTCAAGCGATGATGAGGAGTGGATTTCTTGAAGGGAAGATTATGCGGAATAAAATTGAGTCCAAGCTCTCAATTTTTCAATCCTTCAAGTTGCCAGCTGATAACTGATGGAAGTTTACCAGCAGGAAATACTATCAGCAAGTACTATCAGCAAGTGGTATCAGTTGCTAACTGATGACGAGGCCAACCAGTTAGGGGGAAGTATGCGACTGGCATATGCTACTGATGACCAGTCATGCCAGCTGTCTCAGAAAAGGCGGGATTGTTCAAATCCAACTTGCGTGTACTGGCCTCAGAATTTAATGCGGCATTTAATGCCACATTTAATGCGCACAGTGGCTGCGCAGTCCGACGTTTGGTTGCCACCAATTGCTGCACGCCACGTCAGCTACACGGCGTAGCCCACGTCAGCACGACCGCGCACGTCGCACAGGGAATCGGGCCTGCTGATGACCGTCGATCCCCGCTTGCTGAGCGTCAATCCTGGTCGTCTGATCTTGCATGGACTTGGGTATAAATACCCGATGCCTTTCGTCGGATTAACCTTTTACGATCCTTCAAATTTCAGAAACCTAAATCTGTTCATTTTTCTTCATATTCCTTGATATTTTCTGAAATTATGGCTTCATCTTCCCGACAATCAGCTGATAACCCTCCATCTACATCTACATCTTCTTCGTCTGGTTTACCAGACTTACCAGTCGCAGAAGCCCACATGCCAACTTATACTGGTATCGTAAAGATTGAAGATATAGATTACACCCTTCCATTCGCTCGACTGGTTCAGCTGAACAAGCCGGCGACCAGGGCTCAACTCTAGAACGCGCAACTCAGGGCGGCGCAAGTTCAGAAAGAAAAAATTCTGAACGAGAAGCTGGCGCGCAAGAATTTTGGAGAGGAGTTGATCGAGATGATCGACCGGGAAGGCCTTCGACAATATCTGACGGCAAGGCCCGAGACCTTCCATCCGCACATGGTAGCCGAGTTTTACGCTCGGGCCGTGATTGCTGACGACAGGAAGTCGTTCACTACATCGGTGTTCGGCCACCTGATCACCGTCACCGCCGAATACCTCGCCAATCTCTTCGGCCTGAGGAATGAAGGAGAGGAAGTGGCCACGTATCATCAGGATGATACGGTGGAGTTCCGAAGGAGGTGGACACAATGGAAGAGGGCAGAAGTCACCGTCTTCCGGACTGGCATGAGGAAGTCCGAAATGGAGGACTACTGGCAGATGGTATGCGACATCGTAGTTCGCATGCTCCAATGTGAGGTTGGTTCGTATGCTGAGCTGAGCCTGCGTAAGTTTTCAGTAATGTGCGCGCTGGTCGATGGGATTGAGGGCAACTGGGCCGAGTTCTTCTTCGGCCGGTTGCTGGAGAATGTAGCCAGGAACGCCAATATTCCGATTGATGGCAGTTTTGCTCACGCCGTATCTTTCGGGCTGAGGATCAGCCATATTTTGGAGATGGAGCTCGGTGATGGCGTGGATCAGGGGGAACAGCTGGTGGGCTCCGATTACATTCCAGCCACCAAGGAGAAGGTGAAGCTGCCCCGCCCTGACTACCATAAGCCACGGAGGCTGAAGGGAAAGACAGCAGTCGACCCAGCCACGGTTGTTTCGGAGGAAGACGAGGAGGATGAGGGGGAACAGGTGCCAGTCATGGCACAGCCGCTGACGGAGGAGGCAAGGGCCGAGCTGAAAAGAAAGATGGAGACTGAGTCCCTTTATATCCAAATGGAGGAGGCGGAAGTGGAGGCTTCTGGCAGGCGCCGTCAGCCAGTTCAGCAGGCGCCAGTCACCAAGAAGTCCTCCCGCAAGAAGGCGAAGACCTCTCAGCACCAGCAGCCACCATCAGCTGTGGCATACAACCCCGAGTCTGGGAAGATCTCCATCCCAGTCAAGAAGAACATTCTGGGACTGACTGAGGAAGAGACACTGGAGAGGATGACCCGGAAGAGGAAGAGGGTCCAAACCAGAGCTCAGCGGGTGGTTGAGCAGGCAAAGAAGGAGAGAAGTGCCTCCATTGTCAGGAGGAAGCAAGCCCAGGCAAGGCTGAAGGCCTTGGCCGACCAGCGAAGATTAGAGGCTGAGCTGGCAGCCCGCGATGAAGCCTATGCCAAGGTGCAGGCTGAGCATGAGGCCAGGCGCCAGGCAAAGCTGGCTGAGCAACTGAGGCTGGCGACCAGGGGCAAAGGGAAAGCTCATGTAATTCCAAGTGCCAGCCGATCAGCACCAGCACCACCAGGCGAGCTCCTACCTAAAGAAACATTTGAACGCCTGCTGGTGATGGGCGCTGACAAGGATGTACTATCCCTTGTGGATGAGTACCAGCCGGAGGAGGACGTTGCTGATGTCCCTCCACCCGCGCAAGGGGGTGGTGGAGGTGATGAAGATGTCCCACTGGCCGCGCAAGGGGGTGCCAGTGGAGGAGTAGAGGAGCGGGCGACCACCCCGGTAAAACTGGCGAGCTTCTCGGATGTCAGTTCTGAATCCGAGGAGGCAGAGGAGGATGCAGAGGAGATGGCTGAGGAGCCAGAGCAGGAGCCAGCTGAGGAGGTGGTATCTCACTCCATGGTGCAGAGGATGAGGCCAAGGGATCTGTTCCCAGACTTTGAAGATAAGGCTCAAGTTTCTGCCAGTCGCCCCCGATCTACAGATGCTTCGACATCAACTTCTGGGCGACCAGCAGCATCCTCAACACCACCAGCTAGGCGTGCGCGCTCTGCCAGGCGACCGTATATGCTCTGCATCCACGAGCATCAGCTGATCGATGAGGACGAATTCCAATCGCTCATCACAGGGGTACATCGGTGGGAGCACCGCGGGGAAAGTGCGTTTGAAAACTCAAGAGTGCCTGAGCCATCAGCATTCAACATCATCCCCTTCAGCGGCCTCCCCCACCAGTCTGTTTACGCCTCCAGAATTTCTGACTGGTGCCTGCCCCTGCAGCCCGTAGAATACTTCAACTCCACTCTCTACGAGTATGCTGAAAACATTACGGCTGAGGTGGAAAATGCCGTCAATGACGAGATGATGGCCAGCTATCGTAGACTCTGGAGAGTGGATCCGGAGCTGTTTCAAGAATTCCAGAGATGGAAAATTTTTGATAGATGCCAGCGCCTGCTGACGGTGGAGAAGCGGGCGGTTCTTTATGCCAGGCTGGGTCTTGGCTACTGGAGAGAGGAGGAGGAGTGGGCTAATGCCTTCATGGGCACAGATCCTGAATGCCCCCAGCAGTTGTCTACAAGAAGGATCAAGCGTCGCTTGTTAAAGATTGCTGTGTATAGGCAGCTGACTGGAAGCTCCGGCCTCCCACCACCGAAAAAGCACAAGTTACCCTTCCTCCAGTTCCGAGAAACCAGCCGGGGGTACCAGCTGACCTACGCGCTCCGTCGCCTCAAAGTGCTGGTTACCCTCCCGAGGATCCCTCCTTACCATGCGATTCTGTTCGACATGGCTGCCAGTGCTCTGCTGGTAGACCACCCAGTGGCGGAGGATCCCTCGCGTGGTTTGTGGCTGACCCTTGCCGTCCCCTCTGTTCCTATTGTCTTGGGCGATCTCGTCCCTGATCATATGGACTGGCAAGTGGTGGAATTCACAGCCCCACTCATTTTTGAAGAAGTCCAGCCAGCTCCAGCAGCAGTGCCAGTGGTGGAATCAGCTGAGGAGCCAGCTGGAGAAGTACAAGTAGAGGCACCAGCAGCAGCTGCAGTGTCAGCGGAGGAGCCAGCCCAAATGGAGATATCAGCTGCATCTGAACCAGCAGCGGCTCCTTCCGCAACTGATGTGCCTTCTTCTTCCCTCGAAGTTTCAGCACAGCCTATCTCCGAGGTCCATCCGCCTGCGCAACTGGTTGCTCTCTTTGATACCAGGATGGACCAGCGCTTTTCCTCCTTCCGAGCAGAGATGACGCAACAAATGGAGTCATTCACCGCTGGAGTGTCCTCCTTTTTGGCGCGGATCCAAGAGGGGGAAAGTGCGCGAGCACGGGCTGAGGCTGAGAGAGCTCGCCTTGCTGAAGAGGAGAGGAGGATAGCTGCTGAGGAAAGGGAGAAGAGCAGACAAGATATGGCGGCTCTTACAGAGATCTTGAGGAATTTAGCAAATCGCAATCAATCACCTGGATCCTCATCTCAGCCATAGATCTTGTACTTTTCATTTTTTTTGTGTAAGTAATTTTGTACCAGTCTAGACTAGTCAGTTGTCTTTCCTGTACTTGTAACTTCACATCATTAATGGATTGATTACTGACGGGTTGACGACAATTTCTCATTGTCCAACTAATGTCTACTGATTTTTACTTACCAGCTGAACTTACACATTTTGTGTAATCAGCACCAACACTCCATTTGGTACTTGTTAATTCTAACCTGGCTCAGATTTTTACTTCATAATTTAATCGAGCAATATCTCTCCCAGTTTGAGGGGGAAGATTTTTAGGTTAGAGCTGATGTGAGGAAGTGGTTTCATGGGTTTAGATCTGATAGGTTTATTCTGTAAAACCCTGAAATACTTTGTAACTTTCCTCATCAGCTGAGTGCTCGCTGGTTAGGCTTTGATCGCACCAAAAAGGGGGAAATTGTTGGGAAATTTGGCTTGGCTAAGTTTCCTTTCCCCAGTAGCTACTTGCTTAGATTCTA
>JAPKLW010006694.1:0-16762 GCA_026898455.1 Plectranthus barbatus
TTTATACTTTTAATTACTATTAAATACTAATAAATAGTAAAATTTATAAATTAACATGAGACCTATATATTTAATTTGCAAGGTTATCACAGTGACTCTCATGGTAATCTTGAACGGTACAAGGCCAGACTCGTTGCCAAAGGTTTTACTCAGAAGGATGTGATCGATTATAAAGAGACATTTTCACCTGTCTCACGAAAGGATTCCTTCAGAATTATCATGGCGCTAGTAGCTCATTATGATATGGAGTTGCATCAAATGGATGTGAAAACTGCCTTTCTTAATGAAGAATTAGAGGAGGATGTTTACATGGACCAGCCAATGGGTTTTGCAATTAAGGGAAAGGAACACATGGTATGCGAATTAAAGAAATCAATATACGGTCTCAAGCAAGCTTCCCGCCAATGGTATTTGAAGTTTAATAATACCATTGACACCGTTGACCCGTGTATATATTTCAAAGTTAGTGGGAGTAAGGTCATATTTTTGATATTGTATGTTGATGATATCTTGCTTGCAACAAATGATCTTGGTCTTCTTCATGAAACGAAGACTTTTCTTTCTAGTAACTTTGAAATTAAAGATATGGGTGAGACAAGTTATGTGATAGGAATATAAATATTCCGTAATAGATCACAAGGAATGTTAGGCTTGTCTCAGAAAGCTTATATCAATAAAGTACTAGAGAGATTTAGAATGGAAAAGTGCTCAGCATCACCTGTTCCAATTTAGAAAGGAGACAAGTTAAGTCTCGCTCAATGTCTTAAAAATGATTTGGAATGGAAACAAATGGAAGCAATTCCGTATGCATCAGTTGTTGGGAGCATTATGTATGCTCATACCTGTACTCAACCTGACATAAGCTTTGCCGCTGGAATGTTGGGAAGATACCAAAGCAATCCAGGAATGGAACACTGGAAAGCTGCAAAGAAGGTTCTGAGGTATATGCAGGGAACAAAGAATCACATGCTTACGTATAGAAGATCTGATCATCTTGAAGTGATTGGATACACGAATTCTGATTTCGCTGGATGCATGGATACAAGGAAATCCACTCTTGGCTATGTATTTCTTTTAGCCGGAGAGCGATATCGTGGAAAAGTGCAAAACAATCTATTGTTGCTGCATCTACGATGGAAGCTGAATTTGTAGCATGTTTTGAGGCTACAATTCAGGCGAATTGGCTGTGTAACTTTATTTCAGGGCTTAGAATTGTCGACAGTATTGCTAAGCCGACAAGTACTCTAAAGGTGCTAAACATATGGAATGAAAGTACTTTGTCGTGAAGAAAGAAGTTCAGAAACAAAGAGTGTCAATAGAACATATTAGCATAAATCTTATGATAGCAGATCCTTTGACGAAAGGATTGCCGCCCAAAACATTTATTGAACATATTGAAAGTATGGGCATTACTGATGACAGTATGTATTGAATTGTTCATTATGTATTGACATTCTGAGCTCATTTATGATATGTTTCTGATTACCTGTTTCTATTTGCATGCATAATTGTAATAGATAAATGTAAACAGGTATCGTCTTAAAAAAAAAGACATTATGTTGGACCGAATGTATGCTCCAAATGAATGATCATGTTAAAGATGTGACTATTTTGTGCATGGAAGGGACTATGTCGATTGTGTGACATACAACCGTCATGACTCGATTTAGTTATCTACCTTTAGTCATGATGGACCCAATGAATGAAAATTTAGACTTATCAATGCGCATTATAAAAGTATAATTTATTTGTATCCATAATGATAATGAAATGTCACATGTGACAAGTGGGAGAATGTAAGATATGTCCCATGTGTGTGATATATTTATTATGGATTAATTGATAAATAAATTACTTATTAGATAAGTCTAAATAATATATGGGATATCTGGAGCAGATTTAATTATTAATTGATATTTGATGGGATTATCAATTTTATGTGGGATATATATTAACCCTACAAATAGGGACTAGGTCCTCAATTCCTGACATAACAGTTTTCTCTCAAACCCTAATCGCCATCACGAACGTGGGAGAAAAGGAATAGAAGTAAAGGAACAGAAACACTAGTCTTCTGCAATTCTTAATTCTACGATGGAGAAAGGTACGCAATTAATTGTGAGAGTCATTGATTTCAAGATCCTGTAAGTTTTCTATTAGACTGATTTAATAGAAAACCATATGAATAGTTTTACATGGTTGAGGTTTATAGTTTTGCAGTTGATCGTGTTCTCTCACTAAACTCATCCGTGCAAATGTCTACTCTTTGCAGCCTGACACTATCACTGGAAACCTCATCGTGGTTTTGCAACAGAAGGAACACCATAAATTCAAAAGAAAGTCTCATGATCTTCATGTGGAACACAATCTCAATATAACAGAAGCTCTCTGTGGATTTTAGTTCGTACTAACTCATCTCGATGGGAGACGACTTCTCATCAAATCAGATCCTGGAAAAGTCACAAAGCCCGGTAGTTAGTTGTCTGGAACTGCACATATTTTTCTTGTGTGCTGCCTCATTACCTCATTGATTTCGATGCAGATTCCTACAAGGCCATAAATGACGAGGGTTTGCCACAGTACCAGAGACCTTTCATCAAGGGACAGCTAAGTATCCATTTCAACGTGGATTTCCCTGAGCCAGGATTCATTTCTTCCCGAGATTCAAGAATTTTAAATACTGTGCTGCAATTGAAGTCTAGGAAGCGCTTGCCTGATAGAGTCCTTGATCAATGTAAGGAACCTATCTTGCTCGATGTCAACATCGAGGAAGAGATGAGACGGAAGGAGAGGCAAAGACAAGAAGAGGCATACGACAAAGATGATGATGACCACATCCATCAAGTGTCATGCAACCAGCAATGATGTTGGTATAATTGTTTCTACTTACTCTGCATAGGAATGATCAATCAGCTGGTTTTTGTTTAACTTTATTAGTCGTATACTTGAACCAAATCCTTGGTGCATCCATCGTGATCGACGCGACTGTCTGATCGCCTTGAAGACAGCTTTCTCTCTGTCTGAAGGCGATAGAGAGCCATGTCATCTCTCTTTCATCTCTTCTTACCGTAGTGTAGAGAGTGTTTCTTCTGCAAAACTACAAACATAACTTTAACTTGCGGTCACTTTGTAAATTGAAATCTTATTTTCATAAATTCTGCATTTGATTTTATACCGTTTGTTTTGATTGAATGTGTAAAAGCACAAGATATAATTTTGGGCAACTGACTAAATAATGTGTGAGAATTTATTAAATATTTTAAAATCATATTATAAATAGTGTACAATTACATTTAGTTTGGAATCAAATGGCGAATGGCCTTACTTTTCAAGATAGGTCCCCTACTTGATGCAATAAATCAGCAAACCATCTTTTTCCTTCAATAATGCCTTTGCTTCACGACGCTACTTGTCATGGAAAAAAGTTGAAGGGGTGAATGAGCCATGCAAAAATGAGCAGTCCCCCACTCACGGACACGATGCAGAGGTGAAATTATTTTAAAATATTTAGGTATACGAGTTTTAAATTAATACATTTTTTCCATTCGGGTGCAATGAAAAAAAAACGCGATAAATTATATATTCAAGTTACCTTAAAATATGTAGGAGTATAAATTTTAAATTAATACATTTTATTAGAAAAATAATAAAATAAAGAGCAGAGCATTGCATTGTAGCTACACCATGTCTGTTATTATCATCTTTTTTCTTTTTTGGTTGTAATAATATGATTTATTGTCGCGTTTTTAGCATGTGAAGGCCTTAAGTCGCCTTTGGTATGGAATAATATTTAGGACATTTCACCACCATTCTTGTTTTTTTATAGAGACATGATAACAGCATTGAATATGCTTGTGTTTAAATATTCATATTTCCTTTTCATAATAAAATGAATGGTAATTGATCACTAAAATTATTAAACAGTGACTTAGCAGAGCTAATAATATAGCGGCAAAGATAAAATTATCGATCCCTCAGGGAAAGAAATAACGAAAAATCTTGAAGTACTAAGTCGGACGTTCTTGAAAATACTGATTAGGAAAATCGAATGAAAAAGTTTTGGTTGTTTTGAAAATCGCAATCTTTGCTATCGAAAATTAAACAGGACAATTAAAAAGCTTTTGAAATCAAATAAGAGAAGCACAGATTCCAGGGATATCTACCTATCAAGTATGACATGTATGAATGAATCGATTAATTCCCAATTTTAATTCCTCTTCGTAGTGAAACATCAGAAAAGTATTACGAACTTCTTTGTTTGACAATTCGTAAAGTAGATTAATCAATTACCTATCTCCGTTCGGTCTCAAGATAAATTAACTAACTCCCAAGTTCTACAGATTTATTCCTACAATTAATCTCCTTCAGTTACGACAAGAAATCAAATTATATTGTGAAAATCTCTTTCGATTGAAAACTATTACAGTTACGTCTCTAGAATTCAACTAGTAATCCTAAGTTGTGGCCAACATACTTAAAGATTAAGAATAAAACCAGATTTCACAAACTACGAAGGGAAAGGGAAAATAATTCGATTAATCACAACATGCATACATTGATAGTTCGAAACCCTAGAATCTAAGAAGGGATTTAGCCACACATATTCAGATTAATATTCATCATAGAAAAATACAACCTGAATTGCATAAAAACTGGAATCCGGAAGTCTTCTCGGAAAAACTTGTCTTCAAACATAAAAATTCTTCAACTCTAATATTCTAATAATTGCTCTAACTCTCTCTCTCTAAAAACACATATTCTCCTCTAAAAAATGAATTATACATGAGTATTTATAATGATGAAAGATGTATCTAGCATTATCTAGGATTAGATATGCATCTATCTCCAAATCAGATGAGAAACAGGATTTCCGCATGCGCGTCGACCGCTTCTGATCTTCGTCGATCGCGTCTCAGCCTTCTGCCTCGTCGATCGCTTCTGAACAGCGTCGGTCGACGAGGCCTTCTTCTTTCGTCGATCGCTTGTCCATCGACATGCCTCGTCGATCGACTAAGGGCCCTCGTCGATCGACGAGGTCTCGAACACTGGATCTTGATTCCTCTGTTTTTCGACTAGAAACCTGCACGATTTATCAAACACAACATTCCAAGTACAAAAACCAACTCATGCACGAAAACAAGTACAAAAACGATCTAAACACTACACAATCAGTCAAAGAACTATAAGATAAGTTGGTGAAAATCCTAACTTATCAACTCCCCCAAACTTAAACCATTGATCGTCCTCGATCAATTCACAGAAAAGAAGTACAATCAAATGCAGATACGAGTGTGCAATGCCTCACAAGCCTATTTCGCAATCCAAGTTTCACTTATTCACAAAAATCATGCAATCCAAACAAATTCTCATTGGTAAACTATTAAGGAGAAACCTTACTGGACAGTGTTTGCACTCATCACTCAATCAAGCAAAAAGGGTTTTTGAAATTTCACACAATCAAAGTTTTAGTTTATTTCACCATAGGTTTGACAAATTTCTCATCTCTCCACTGCTTGTTAGTGTGGTTTTTTCAGGGAATCAGAAAGATCTTCATTTGGTTGTAATGTGGTTTACCTAAAAGGTAGGATATTTTTGGCTAAGTGACTCAAAATATTTCAATCAAACCCAAAGACTCAAACATATCATAACCACATCATTTTTTTTTCACACAATCTTGTTCTTTTCCCTCTTCTTTTCATCATTCTCGGGGTTCCTAAGAGCTTACTCTCAATTATTTATGAACAACATAAATGAGTTTCTTTCTCTTTCACCAATGTTCATTTTTCTTTTTTCTAACTTTTTCATGGAAACCCCCCTTTTTCAAATCCTTTCTTTTTCGTTCATGGCCTCACATGGCCTCTCAACACACTCCCACAATTCACACCATCCAATAAATCACAATCATCTTATTCATCAACCCTTCTAATCAAAGAAAAATCCATTCAAGGCTCAAAGGGGCTACAAGTGAAGATTCAAGGTTAGTGTATGGGGAATGGCTACGAAAGAACATGCCTAAAATCATTTTCACCCTATTACCACACTTAATGCAACCTCAAGAGAGAAATTCGTCAAATTCTAGGAAATAAATCTAACAACTTTGTCACTCATCAAACGAAAAATTGGCACAAATCTCACAAGGTAGAAATTTCGTTGCTCCTTAATAATTAACCAATTTCGAACAGTCATCATGCAAGAATTTAAGTTTCAAAGATCAATATATCAAGCAAAACAGCTCCTATCATCGGCTACTCTATCACACAAATTATCATTCTTAATCAGCAAATATCTCGATTACCAATCAATAATTCTAGTTCAAGCAAAGACAAATAAGTAGTCATAACACCATCATAATCAAAAAGTTCCGACTGTCCTATGTTCAAAAGCTCCTAAACACTGCTCAGACTATTCACTTAGAACAAGTACCACAAATCAAGAGTTCAAAAATACTGATTTTAAGTAAAAAGCTTTGCAGATTGTTCACACTGAAGCAAAAGAACAAGGATGGTGAAGGTTCAAATTCGAAAACAAAAACATCAAAAACAATGAAAAATCAACAAAAAACAGAAAAAATGAAAACAAACAAACGTTTCCCTTTAACAAAAAACAGAAAAAATGAAAACAAACAAACGTTTCCCTTTTCCTATCATCATCCCCCCAAACTTATTCACTCGAGGGAGTGGAAAAGTTTGAAAGTTAGATAAGGAAAAAGAGAAACGATACCTCATTCCTCCTCATCGGAAGGATCCTCCATCTGAACATCGGAAGATGCCCACACTGGTAGTCGGCGGCGGGGTTTCTGTCGAACACTCTGCTGAGGCTGGGAACTGGACTGAGGCTGCGTGTTGAGGAGCAGCTGCTGCATCTGAACATCGAGGTTATCCAACCTCGTGTTCACATTTCGTTGGAAGTTTGCCTGAAAAACAGCCTGCTGCTGCATGTACTGGTAGATCGTCGCCAAATCCACCCCGGAAGATGAAGACTCTCCCGCGAAGTGGTGTGGCGGCTGTCCACCAGTCTGATCGGGAATCTGCTATCCTCCTTCGTCATCCTCGTCCTCGTCCTCGTCCTCGTCCTCATCATCAGCTTCTGGGGGGACTGCTGTGGCTCACTCTGATCTGGCCGGGTCAGTGGTCGGTGTCGAAGTCTGGAGGTGCCTGGACCTCCTCGTGCACCGGTCATCAACCTCATGTGTGCGGGGGTGCTCATCATCCAATTATCACGGAAGTGATAATCGGTGACGTGTGTGAGGTGCCGGTTCGGCAGTGGGAACCGGTCTCCATTGGACATCCGCAGGGACCAACCTCTCTCCCGCGGCGAAATCATCATCATCCTCACCAAAGCCCCCGTGCCAAGACCTCGGTTGTCATCATCGAGCTCCTCAAACTGTGACAAGTCAATCCCCACAAAGTCTGCAATCGGGGTGATCAATCCCCCGCTCCAAATGTTGTCTTTCTTGGCCTTGATTTGCTTCTTCCAATGGTCCATGACAAAAGCTCCGAAGATGAACTTTCCCTCTGTCAACATGCAGTAGAGGGCGTAGAGTTCTCCAATTCTGACCTTGCCACTCTCGTGTCTGCCTGAAATCGACACCCCCATACATCTCTGGATGTATCTGAAAACAGGGTTGTCGATGGAAAAAGCCTTCAGATTCCCCGAGTCGAACTCGCGCAAGTCGTCGCTGGCATCTGCAGCGATTTGGGACCAGAAGCGAGCACTGTCGAAGCTTGGAGGAGGAACACCATCTCCCCCTTCGTAGACTCCCCAAATTTTCTCGAGCTGGTTTCTTGGGAGCTCGTGGTAATTGTTCATCAGCTGGAACCCAATTGTGGTAGGCTCTGGTCCTGGTTCGACCTCAAAGACTCGGAGTGATGCAAAGAACTCCAAGACCAATGCCGAATAAGTTGGCCAACGGCCTGTCACCCATGCACCCCAGCCAATCCTCTCCAAGAGGTTCTCAACGTCGTTACGAATGCCCAGCAGATGCATCATCTCCGGGCAGGGATAGAGTGTCTGTCGGATTGCGAACTCTTCCCCCAAGAACTTCTCGTAACGCTTCTGATGAGACCGTTTGGTGAATGTAGGTTGGAAGTCCATTGTCAATCGTGGTTGATTTCGACGATTTTGGAGAGAAAAGTTCGAATTTGGGGTTGGGAGAGAAAAACCGTGCGTGTGTTTGTGTTTGTGAGGAAGAAAATGAGGTGAGGGGGTTTAAAAACCCGTCTCTGTTCGCGGCCCAGAATCGTCCGCATCGATCGACGAGGGGTCCTCGTCGATCGACGAAGCCCATTTTTTTCGTCGATCGACGAGAATTAGCGTCTGTCGATGAGGAAGATTTTCTTTGTCGATCGATGCCGATTTCTGACAATCTTCGTGGCCCGACTTGACTCGACACAATTTTGAAAAAAAACGAAACTGAACTGACTCGAAAATAAAAGAAATAAATAAAACAGGAAACTGTTGGGTTACCTCCCAACCAGTGCTTGGTTTATTGTCGCTAGCTTGACAATACCTGACTTTTAAGGGCGGTTCAAGTAGTACTTCTCCACTGCTCCAATCTGAAGAGGTGTGTAGTACGGTTTCAGGTTTTGCCCGTTCACTCTGAAGGTCTTTCCGTCTTGTCCGGCTAATTCAACTACACCGTTCATGAATTGGCTGATTACGGTGTATGGTCCGGCCCACTTTGATTGAAGCTTTCCTGGCATGAATCGAAGACGGGATTTGAAGAGGAGAACTTTATCACCTGAAGTGAAGACATGCGAGCGGATCTTTTTGTCGTGGAATCTCTTCGCTCGATTCTTGTAGATGACGTTGTTCTCATAGGCCTCGTCCCGAAAGTCTTCTAATTCATTCAGTGCCATGGCGCGGTCTTCTGCGGCTGTCTTCCAATCCAAATTCAATTCTTTCACCGCCCTCCAAGCTTTGTGCTCCATCTCGACAGGAAGGTGACATGACTTTCCGAAGATTAGCTGATATGGAGATGTCCCAATCGGTGTTTTGTAGGCGGTGCGGTATGCCCAAAGTGCATCATCGAGGACTGCCGCCCAATCCTTTCTTTGCTTGACCGTTTTCTCCAATATCTGCTTGATTTCTCTGTTGGATTCCGTCAACCCGTTCCCTTGAGGGTGATATGGAGTGGTGACACGGTGCTTTACTCCGTATCTGGCAAGGAGAGATGAGAGCCATTTGTTGCAAAAGTGTGATCCCCCATCACTGATCAGGGCTCTCGGCGTTCTGAATCTTGTCATCAGCTTCTTTAGGAACTTGATAACGACTTTGGAGTCGTTGGTGGCTGTCGGAATGGCTTCGACCCACCGCGATACATAATCAACTGCCAACAGGATGTATGTGAATCCTTGCGATTTCGGGAAGGGTCCCATGAAATCGATCCCCCAGACGTCAAATATCTCCACTTCAATCACCGGAGTCTGTGGCATCTCATTCTTTTGCGATATGTTGCCGGTCCTCTGGCATCGATCACAGCCCGTTATCCATCCGCGACAGACTGATGGATTTATATACTGAAAGCATTATGATTGGTATATTATGCACAAGGTTTATTGGTTAATATACTGGGAATCATAATTGTTGTATGTTCATCTCCTGTCTGAATTAACAAACATGTGTCGCAAACACAATTATCCTCTTATCTCGTCGATAGGGAGATCATACGGTGTGTAGAAGATCACGGAAGATCGTATGGATCGTTTGACCTAGCGAGATATAAATTGTCATCACAGCTGAGACAGTTCCAGGATAAACTGTCGGTGTAGGCTGCAGCATATGCGGATAAGCATCTTATCTTGGATGTCTTGGTATGCTGGTGTGGGGTACACAATGATGAGAATCTAAGTCGAGATCGATTCTTTAATCTGACATTAAAAGAATCTAGATCTTTATGACTCGATGGAATCTTAAACCTATATGAGGATACAGAAGTATACATATATTGTATGTCACTTTGAGTTGTAGAAAAGGTTCTAGTTGAACCTGTTCTTCTGCAGTCTTGGGTGACATCAATCTGTGTATGACTGTCTGGTATCTGAACTAGGTAACCACATCCAGTATAGGATGGTGACATTCCCTGAACAGCTCAAAAGGTTCGTTATGCTAAAGTCCTGCAGGCTGATTAAGTTCAAGCATAAGTGAAAAGGTTTGAGTGGATTGATTCAGGAATTAAAGATGTTAATTAATTAAATAGCTTGTCAGAGCTTAAATTAATTAACGAATGTCTGTAACCTTAAATGTGGGGATAAACCGAGTCCAATGCAACCCGTTCCTCAAACGTGGTAGCAAATAGGTAGGACATTATTGATTCTCTGGTGGCATGAATCAATATTAATTAATTAATTATATTCTGGGTTGAATATGGGAATTAATTAATTGATAGGCCTTATTTGCTATTTGCATTCTGGTCCCTGGTCTGCCCATGATAACTCAAGCCCAATAGAAGCCAAGAATTTCCTATAAATAGGCCTCAGTACCTCAGAACTCACTACACCTACTACTCATAAGATCACAAGTTGCATACAGCAAACCAGAGCATTGGGAGTTGTAAGTGATCGAGTGAGTTCTTGATACAAGGAGGAAATTCTGCTTCTCAACTGGGCAATGGATCTGATAGATAATCTTCACCAGATTTTCAGATCGAGTTGGGATACAGATCAGAAGATCAGATCAGGAGGATTCTTCTTCTTCTCTCTCCTCATTATTTTCGAAAATATTCATTTATTTTCTTAAGATTAATTTCCTCAATCTGTTAGGAAATTAAATCTTGGTGCGTGGGAAAGATCAAAGGGCAACTCTACGCACGCGTTCTTCATCGTTCTTCAATCCAGGTATTCCGCATAACCTTCTTATGCATAATAATATAGGAGCATGCTAGGATTGTTCATAGGCATAGCAATTTATTTTGATATTCCAATTAACGATCCTTGGCAAACGGACTTCGTGATTCAGTTCACGAATCCCTTCAATTGGTATCAGAGCCAGGTTATTTAATTGGCTCTATCGGAAAAATAATATTGCCTATGAACATGCATGATTATTATTATTGATTGCATGCAATGGATGGTTTATGGATTGATTTTATGTTTTTCGTCCTCGTGGTTCCTCGGGTTAATCCGCCCATTTATATGGATTCGTTTTTCACCCACGAGATAAATCCGTGGTTAGATTAGAATTTTAGAATGTAATTAGAATTATCCCATGTAATTTTATTTTCAAAAATTAAATCTGTAAAACGAAGAACGAAGAACACGAAGAACGAAGAACGCGAAGAACGCACAGCCGCACGGCGGCGGGCACGGCAGCAGGGGGCGCGGCCGACGGCGGCGACGGCGCAGCCGAGCACGGAAACCCTAGGGTTTCAGCGCGCGCGGCGCGCGCATACGCACGCAGGCGAGGCCGCGGCGCCCATGCCGGCCAGCGCAGGTGCAGCGACCCCAGGCGCGGCTGATGGCGCGAGGCGGGACGGCAGGCGGCGGCCGGGACGGCGGTTCGAGGGCTGGAGCGCCGGGGGCGCGTGCACGCAGCAAGCTCTAGGGCTCGCACGCGCGCGCGCAGGTCCCGCGCGACTCTTCGTGCGCACACCGGAGGCCGGCGCGGGGGCTCCTCCCTCGGTCGACGTCGGCGCGGGGCAGGTGGCGGCGGTGGCTCGAGGACCGGCAATGCGGGCTGGACGGCGACGGGGGCTGGGCGCGCGGCCGGAACGTGCAAAAACCCAAAGGGTTTTTTGCGTGGTTTGCGCGAGCCTCAGATTCCGATCTTGCGCGATTCCGGTGAGTCACGAAGGCCGGTGAAGGAGAAGAAGAGTAGAACAGCGGTTCGGGCAACGGTCGGGGCAAGCCGGGGCGGCGGCATGCAAAACGGGCAACGGTCGGAGGAGGCGGTATCGCGGACTTCATCCATGCACCTACGTGCATGGCTGTTGTGCATGCCGGGAGCCCTCACGACGACGGCGGGTCGCCGGCGATGGTGTTTCGCCGGTGGTGGCTCGTCGGGCCGAGTTCTCGCGGGCTATTGGGCTTGCAATGTGTGCCTAGGCCCGCGATCTTGTTAACTGGCCCAATTGTCCAATTTTCTGATGGATCAAATCTTGGAGGCCCAAGTTCAGAAAATAAATCCAGATCTCAATTCAAGTAGTGGGAGCCCAGTCGAAAATCTGTAAAAATAAATTTCAACTTGTAATAGTTAGATTTATTTTGTTTTGTATCATGGGGCCACGAGGACAATTTTATTTGCTTTATTATTTGTCTTCGCATGATATATGTGTTTAATTTAATTGCGCAGCATATGAGCATGTTGTAGATAATAGAGAGCACGTTTACTGCTTTTATTTACGGCTTTAAAGCATGCTATGTGATTTATTTTATGTAATTAATTATGACTATAAATTCGGGGTTCATGCTTTGCATGATAGAATTTTAGCAATGTTATAATTATGGGTACATAAAATAATTTGTGCAATTGAACCTTATGAACTAAAAATTACTAAGCTCATAATTTAGTAAGACCTCCACAAAGCGATCCTTTATTGGAAGTGGATAATTTATTAGGTAAACGTCTACATGTGTAGCTTACTTAATTCATTGTTCATAAGTTCTAATAGATAGGATTTCTTAAAACAAACATTTATTTCATGTGAGAAGTGGGAGTTCATGCGTAAACGTCTACATGTGTAGCTTGCGTATTGGATTTTCATAAGTTCTCTAGGGATTGAATTAAATGAGACAACCTTATTATAAGGAATCGGGTGTGTCCTTATATGGGAGGGTTGGCTTTGGTGGTAAGCTAGCTTAGATATTGTCCGGAGTATAACTCATATGTGAAGTCCCTGCTCAGTAGGATAATATGGTCTTAAGTTAGTCTCCAATTATTAATTCCATTTGTCTAAGGAACCCGGGCATGGATTGGAATTAAAGGACTGGAATTGAAAGATGCAGTCTGGTTAAGTGTTTTGTTGTAAACGTCCACATGTGTGGCTTGCAATAGTAATACTTAGGCAAATTGGAGGAAACATTAATATTGCTTTATCATAAGGTTTCAATATTTAATTGTTTCAATGTTCTGCGACTATGTTTTAATTGGTGTTTTTTAATTTATTGTTTTCAGATATGTCTATTCATCGTATCATTTATCTCTTGACATCAAATCCTTTAACCGGTCCGAATTTTCCTGAGTGGAAGTTTTGCTTCATGGAAATACTCCACATTGCAAATTATTCTCGTATACTCTATATGGATCCTTTATCTCCCAAGTATTGGAATTGCACTGATTATGAGCGACTGTTCTATGAAAGATGGAAGATCTCTGATGAGTTTGCCCGCATTCTCATTAAGAGAACTCTATCCAGAGAACTAAGGCTTAAATACGATCAGTACCAATCTTTTGTTGAGATATGGAGGGATCTAATAAGGGTATATGGGAAGGTGAGACGAACTGTCAGTTACAGTCTTGTGGAAGACCTGGTCTGCAAGAAGATGACTGATGGGAGTTCGTTGTCTCTGCATCTTGACAGCATGATGGAAATCATGAAAAGGTACAGAAAGAGAGGTGGACGAATTACTAGTCGGGCTAAAGTTAATATCGTCCTGCACTCTCTCTCTGATTCTTATGGTGATTTCATCGAGTCCCTTGGTGCCAGGTGCAAGTACACTCTTCCAGAGTTACTCTTGGCACTAGAACGATGGGAATCTGACCAGAAAGCTTCAGAATTTGCTCAGTTCATGAAGGTCTTTGATAAGACTATGATTGAGGCAAAGGAATTGCTTAAGCGGTTAGAAGAGACTGATCAGGCAGAGGCTATCACAAGGCCATGAAAACGCAAGCGAAGTGAAGTAGATTGTCTAGTGCCTAGCACGGGTAGACAAGGTACGTCATGTGCATTTATAACGGAAACATGTTTAGCATCAGTTTCTACCCATTCTTGGGTAGTGGATACTGGAGCTACTGACCATGTTTGTTATACTTTGCAGGGGTTCAGGCCGACAAGGTAGCTGAAGCATGACGAGATTACCATCTCAATGGGCAGCGGAGAACGAGTCTCAGCAGTAGCCATTGGAGATTTTACTTTATGCTTTGAAAATAATGTTCTAATTTTGAGAGATGTTTTATATGTGCCGGTTTTTCGGCAGAACTTAATTTCAGTTTCCAAGTTATTTTGTGATGGATATTCAGTTATTTTTTATAGTGGAGTTTCTATCATTGGTAATAACGGTGTTATCTGTCATGGCAAACTGATTGACTCTCTCTATATCATTGATTGTATGCATAAATCTTCCGTGAATGTTGCAAACTCATCTAATAATAATAATCATTTAAAGAGAAAGTTTTCTTCCGATGAGGATCAAACATATCTCTGGCACTTGAGACTAGGTCACATCAATCTAAAGAGGATTAAAAGATTAGCATGCGATGGGCTCTTGGATTCCTTCCAAGTGGTACCGCATCCAATCTGTGAGTCCTGTATAGAAGGAAAGATGACGACCAGGCCTTTTAAGGCAAGTCAGTCTCGAGCAGAGGATGTGTTACAATTGATCCACTCTGACTTATGTGGACCAATGTCCACGCAAGCTCGTGGAGGTTATGAGTATTTCGCCACATTCATTGACGATTACTCAAGATTCGGATACGTCTATTTGCTTCGCCATAAGTCTGAATGCTTTGAGAAATTCAAAGAATTCCGGACTGAGGTAGAAAAGAAGCTTGGTAAGACTATCAAGACACTACGATCAGATCGTGGTGGGGAATACCTCAGCAACGAGTTCTTGCAGTACTTGTCAGATAACGGGATTACATCCCAGTGGACTGCACCAGGAACCCCTCAACAAAATGGTGTAGCGGAAAGAAGAAATAGAACTCTCTTGGAAATGGTCAGGTCGATGATGAGTTATGCAAGCTTGCCGATTTTGTTTTGGGGATATGCCTTGGAAACAGCGGCCTATTTGCTTAACCTGGTACCTTCTAAATCAGTTCCTAAAACACCTCTGGAACTCTGGTATGGGCGAAAGCCAAGTTTAAACAGAGTGAGGGTTTGGGGTTGTCCAGCATATGTGCTGACAAAGGAACCTGATAAGTTAGAAAGTAGAGGCAAGCTGATGCTGTTTGTAGGATATCCCAGGCAAACGAAAGGTGGTTACTTCTATTATCCAGAGAGTCAGAAAGTCGTTGTCAGTACCAACGCGAGATTCTTGGAGGACGAATATATAAGAAACCACAGATCCAAGAGTGAAATTATTCTCCACGAGCTTGAGAATAAAGAAGCAATTCCATCAGGAAAACCCAGTGTAGTGGTAAATCCACCTGTAACAGGTGAGAATATACCAACACTGCCACTAATGCAAGGTATGGGACAAACGCGTACTGTGCCAACTACTGACATAGCTCAGATGCCTCGTCGCAGTGGGAGGGTTAGTCACCAACCCGAGAGGTATATGTTCGTGGGAGAGTCTTCTGACTTGATCTCGGAAAATGGACTAGACGATACCGATCCCTGGACATATGACGAGGCAGTATCTGATAAAGATGCGGACAAATGGCTGATCGCCATGGATTCTGAAATAGAATCCATTACTGCTATGGATGTATACCAGAAAACTGATTTGCCAGATGGCCATCGAGCCATAGGGTGCAAATGGGTATACAAAAGAAAGAAAGGATCGAATGGGGAAATTACAGCTTTCAAAGCAAGGCTGGTGGCGAAAGGTTATAGTCAGAAAGAAGGTGTAGACTATGACGAGACTTTCTCACCGGTAGCCATGCTTAAGTCCATTCGAATACTCCTAGCCATAGCAGCACATAAGAACCTAGAAATCTGGCAGATGGATGTCAAAACCGCGTTTCTAAACGGGTACCTTGAAGAAGGTAGAGACATCTATATGCAACAACCAGAAGGTTATGTGCAGAAGGGCGAAGAACATTTGGTCTGGAAGCTAAGGAAGTCGCTGTATGGACTTAAACAAGCTTCACGGTCATGGAATCTCCGTTTTGATGAAGTGATTAAATCTTATGGATTCTCACAATGTTCAAACGAGAGTTGCGTGTACCGTCTGTGTGTCAGCGGAAGCGTAGTATTCCTTGCACTTTATGTAGATGATATTCTCCTATTTGGCGACAATGTGGAAGTATTGTCGGGCATAAAGGGGTGGTTATCCGAGCAGTTTCATATGAAGGACCTTGGGGAGGCAGGATACATCCTAGGGGTAAAAGTATTGCGGGAGCGCAATAAAAGGATGCTGACCTTGTCTCAAGGGTCATATGTGGATACTGTGATTGCCCGTTTCAACATGCATAATGCCAAGAAAGGTCTGTTACCCTTCAGACATGGCATAAATCTTTCCAAGGATCAGTGTCCGATGACACAAAAGGAGAAAGATGAGATGAGCAACGTGCCGTATGCATCGGCCGTGGGTAGCCTCATGTATGCAATGTTATGTACGAGGCCAGATATCTGCTTTGCTGTAGGCATGGTAGCGAGATACCAGTCTAACCCTGGACAGGCGCATTGGGCCGCGGTAAAGCACATACTCAAATACTTGAAAAGGACAAGGGACTATTGTCTTGTTTATCAGTGTGATGAGTTGTGCCCTGTGGGTTATACTGATTCGGATTTCCAGGCAGACCGAGATGAAAAGAAGTCCACCTCTGGCTATGTGTTTACATTGGGAGGTGGGGCCATATCATGGAGGAGTGCAAAGCAGAAGTGCATTGCGGACTCCACCATGGAAGCCGAATATGTGGCAGCTTCTGAAGCTTCGAAAGAAGC
>JAPKLW010006695.1:0-12446 GCA_026898455.1 Plectranthus barbatus
TGCTATGTCTTCATAAAGTTCTAAGGGCTCCATTTTCACGTAAAATCGAACCTCAACATTTGGCGCCCACCGTGGGGCCCTTGGGACTATTTTCTCGTTGATCTAATGGCAGGTAATAGCGAGAAAGCTGGGAACCAGACAAAGAAGACGGCTGGAGCTCCCCCATCAAAGCCATCCGATTCGGGAGAGCTCGTCCCTGTTGACGAACTGGTGCGGCAGACTTTGCAAACCAGCGGCGCCCAAGCCGTGCCTCCGGAACTGCTGAACACAATCCTGGCACGACTGGCTGAGGACACTGAGGAGAACCGGTGCCAGGCAAAGGAGATGGACTCCAGAATCATGGAGTTGCACGCCACTAATCATGCCCTGTGGTGGGAGAACGAGCAGCTTCTCAAGGAGAACGCATTCCAGAAGTGGCCCTTCATTGAGGAGCCCCTTACCAGCGAGAAGCCATTGGATCCTCGCAAGAACTTGGCCCATGACTTGGTGGAGGCAGTCGACCTTGACACGCCGGCGATGCTGAATCCAGGGCACCGACCTGCAGGGGCAACAACTTACTGCCCGACTGACTGCCTCACCACCGAGCCGCCACGAGGCGAGTATGAGAAGCGTCTCGAGGAACGCATGGCTAGGTTGGAGAAACTCATTTGCCGCATCCCGGGGATCATCCCTCCGGACTCGCTGATACCGCGGGATAGCTATGTTGACTCGCCATTCACACCCGACATCACCAACACGGATGTCCCGACTAGATTCACACCGCCTTCGTTCCAGCTGTATGATGGGACGACCGACCCGGAGGACCACATAGCCCTCTACAAGCAGAAGATGCTGACCACCTCGATCCCGGGCAAACTGCGCGAAGCCTGCATGTGCAAAAGCTTCGAGGCGAGTCTGACTGGACCAGCACTTCAGTGGTTCGTTAACCTACCGAGGAGCTCCTTCTCGACATTCTCGGAGCTCCACATGGCCTTCAGGAAGCAGTACTCCAACTGCCGACGCATAGCCATGCACCCAGATGCGCTCAACAGCATACGCATCAAGAAGGGAGAGTCTCTGAGGTCATACGTGGGACGTTTCAACCAGGAGCTCGCCTCTATACCGAACTGCCCTCCTCTCACGACGGTCTTCGCTTTCAAGAACGGCCTAGACGTGTCCTCGAAACTCTATCACGATTTGACTAGCCACCCTTGCTATGACATGGACTCAGTCCTTTCACAAGCTTGGGCTGAGATTAACTGGGAAGAGGATGAGCCGAACCGCATCGCGCGTCTGAATGAGCTGAAGGCCTACGAGCTCGCTAGTCAACATAGAGAGGATCGACATAGAGGAGGCTCCTCTAATTCGAGGTACGTTGATTGAAAAGACTTCCGAAGCGAGTCGTTCGCGACGAGACCACCCTTACAGTCGCGCACCGCGTGCGGGGGAGGTACCTTATAACCTCTGTATCGACCAGAACTACCTGGTCAACAACGTGCTCAAGGGACTCGGCGGTGCTGTAAAATGGCCAGCCAAAATGAAATCCGACCCTAAGACGTGAGATATGAAGAAGTTTTGTGGCTTCCACAATGATCACGGCCACAAAACAGAGGAATGACAAGCCCTACGTCTAGAGGTGCTCGAACTTCTAAAGAACGGTTTTCTTACCGAATACCTAACGAACAAGGGAAAGAACACATGGACGAGGGACAGGCAGGCCAACCCTACCGGAAATGCAGAGCCTCAAAACAAACCACCACCCGCCGAGCGAACGATCCATGTGATCGTTGGAGGGTCGGAGATTAGCGGAAGGTCTCGCTCTGCGGCCAAGAGAGCCCGCAGGGTCCTCAATAAAGAGGTTCACCACGTCAACCCCATGCAGCAGCATGAGGCAATTGAGTTCACCACTGAGGACATGCCAGGGCTCATTCATCCACACCATGACGCACTCGTGATATCACTCTTGATATCAAATTGCCAAGTGAAGAGGCTGCTCGTGGATAACGGCAGTTTCGCGAATATCATGTTCCTTCGGACACTGAAGGAGATGCAAATCCCTATGAGCAAGATAGAACCGATAACCATGACCCTCTATGGTTTCAATGGGGACCGGCGGACGGTTGGGGAGATCACCTTACCCATGTACTGCGGAGGCCTAAACCTGGACGTGAAATTCCAAGTTGTAGATGCCGTCTCCGCGCATAATGCCATCCTGGGGAGGCCCTGGATTAATGAGCTTAAAGCAGTTCCCTCGTCATATCACCAAGTGCTCAAGTTTTCCACCCCCTGGGGAATCCAGACTATCCGAGGTGAGCAGAAGGCATCGAGGGACTGCTATTACACTAGCTTTCGAGCCATCTGTGCGCAGTAGCACGGCTCTATTCCGACCCCTGCTGGTCATCCCGAAGCTGAGGAGCTAGAGGAAGTAGCCATAGACGAGTCAGATCCAACTCGCACCACCTTCGTAGGGACGGAGCTTCCCGCCGACGTCAGGAACGCCCTTCTAGGGTTCCTCCGGAGCAAGGTTCACGTATTCGCCTGGTCGAACCGCGACATGACCGGAATCGATCCATCGGTCATTACACACCGCCTCCAGGTGGACCCGAGCTGCAGGCCGGTGCAGCAGCGGCGAAGGATGTTCTCCGCAAAAAAGAATCTGGCCATCAACGAGGAGGTGCAGAAACTCATCGACATCGGATCAGTACGAGAAGTGCACTACCCCACTTGGCTCGCGAACGTGGTAGTCATCAAGAAGAAAAATGGCAAGAACCGGGTCTGCATCGACTTCACTAACCTGAATAAGGCATGCCCGAAAGAGCAGGGCACGAGCTTCTGAGCTTCATGGACGCATTCTCGGGGTACAATCAGATCCAGATGCACCCCGACGACCAAGAAAAGATAGCCTTCATCACCAGCCAAGTCATTTATTGCTACAAGGTGATGCCGTTCGGGCTGAAGAATGCGGGCTCCACGTACCAACGCCTCGTCAACTCAATGTTCAAAGAGAAAATCGGCAAGACGATGGAGGTCTACATTGACGACATGCTCGTCAAGTCGCTCCAATCCCGGGATCATGTGGCTCACCTGGAAGACGCCTTCTAAACTTTGGAAATGTACAACATGAAGCTTAATCCTGCAAAGTGCTCGTTCGGAGTAGCATCTGGCAAGTTCCTCGGTCATATAGTGACCCAAAGGGGAATAGAAGCGGACCCCACGCAGATCAAGGCCATTCGGGGCATAGAGCATCCGAGATCCCCGAAGGAAGTGCAGAAGCTGACCGGGCACCTCGCCGCCCTTAGTCGTTTCATATCGTGATATTCCGAGAGGACCCATTCCTTCTTTAACACGTTACGGAAAGGAAAGCAGTTCGAATGGACTGAAGAGTGCACAAAGGCACTCGAGGAGCTTAAAGCCTACCTGGCTAGCCCGCCTCTGTTGTCGATGGTGAACCGCTGCTACTCTACCTATCCGTGTCAGACCATGCGGTTGGAGCCATGCTAGTACGTGAAGTAGACAACAAACAACACCCGGTACATTATGCCAGCAAGTCTCTACTAGACGCGGAAACACGGTACACCACCTTGGAGAAGCTCGCCCTCACACTCGTAAATGCCACTCGAAAGCTGCGACCCTACTTCGAGGCACATTCCATCAAAGTGATCACTGCTTACCCTATAAGAGTCGTACTGTCAAAACCGGACCTGTCCGGGCGTCTGCTCAAATGGGCCGTCAAAGTAGGAGGTTATGGAATCCAGTACGAACCAAGGACTGCCATCAAGTCACAAGTACTAGCTGACTTCGTCGCAGATTTCTCTACAAATCTGCAACTAAAGGCGGAGCACGAAATAGCCCACATGACGAGGGCTGATGAAGATGCCGGGGTATGGTCCTTAAAGATCGATGGAGCCAGTAACCTACACGGCAATGGAGCCGGAGTGGTCTTAACTGACCCACACGGAGAAAACTACGAACGAGCAATCTGACTCGATTTCCCAGCAATAAATAATGAGGCTGAGTATGAGGCGCTCGTCCAAGGTATGCAGCTTGCCCTAGAGCTCGGGGCTCGCAGAATCCGCACCGAGAGCGACTCCCAGCTAGTGGTCAATCAACTAGACGGCACTTATGTCGTAAAGGAGGATCGTCTAAAGCCATACCACTCCGTGATCGAGAGGCTCAAAGGAAAAATAGAGGAGTGGGATCTCCGCCACATCCCCCGGGAATCAAACGCCCGAGCAGACGCTTTGGCAGGCCTAGCTACCACCAGTTCCTCCCAGTGTACCCGACCAATTCCAGAGGTCTAGTTGCAAGCACCATCCGTCTCCGCCCTGAATATTGTCGCACCCGTTGATCAAGACGAGAGTGACTAGAGGGCCCCAATCATTCGATACTTAGCCGGGGAACCCCCAGTCGGCGATAGGAATGACTTGACAAAGATCGAAAGATCAGCCACTCGCTTCACCCTTATTGACGGCAAGCTATACAGGCGTTCGCTCGGAGGACCCCTCCTCTGATGTATAGCCTTTCCCAAGGTAGAAGGAGTGCTCGCAGAGATACATGAAGGCGACTGCAGAAACCACGCCGGAGCTCAGTCGCTGTCTCATAAAGTAATCACGGCCGGGTTCTACTGGCCCACCTTGAAGCGAGATGCAACCGACCACGTTAAAAATGCGATAGTTGCCAGCGTTTCGAGGCGTCCACCCATAGGAGCGCGGAACCTCTTCATGCTTCAATCACCACATGGCCATTCAAGGTGTGGGGAATGGACCTAGTAGGACCCCTCCCGAAGGGGACCGGACAAAAGGATCACATCCTCATGGTGACCGACTATTTCACCAAGTGGGTGGAAGGCGAGGCCCTAGGGAAAACCCGTGATTTAGAAGTCATCAAATTCTTGTGGAAGCACGTCCTATGCCGCTTCGGAATCCCAAAAGAATTACACACAGATAATGGGCGACAGTTTGCCAACGAGAGAATGCAAACCTTCTGTAACACCTACGGGATAAAACTGGTGTTCTCAACGCCACGATATCCCGAAGCAAACGATCTAGGGAATTCCACCAACAAAACGGTGATGGCAACCCTGAAAAAGAAATTGAGCCCACAAGGATCCAGGTGGGTAGAAGAGCTCCCCGCGGTCCTTTGGTCCTATCGGACCACGCAGAGGACCGCCACTGGCGCTACACCCTTCTCTCTTGCGTACGGGATTGAGGCCATAGCACCCGTCGAAGTCATTGCCCGGAGTTCGAGGGTAGAATTCGCAGATAAAATGGAGAACCTAGACCTACTTCAAAAAAATCTCGAGCTCATAGACGAGGTACGAGAGGACGCTGCAGTCAGAGCCTCCCGACGACGGCTTCAAGTAGAAAGGTTCTATAATAAGAAGCTGAAGCTCAGGAGCTTCCAAGAAGGAGATCTAGTCCTAAGAAGGGTGTTCCAAAACACGAAAGAATCCGGAGCAGGAAAGCTAGCCCCTAACTGGGAAGGCCCCTACAAAGTATCCAAAGTAGTAGGGCACGGGGCTTACCAGCTCGAAACACTGGATGGAAAAAGAGTGCAGAATAGTTGGAACATCAAACACTTGAAGAAATACTATCATTAGTAAACAGATACGCGTATTCCTATCCTATTCTTTCTTTTCATTTTGTCATTATTTATTCATAACACCTTTACTAAGTTGAGCGTCGGAGGGGCGATGCCCAACCTGACCTCATATCGCTTGTTTCGCAGCGAAGTAATAGGGTCGACATCGATGGTCTTATCTGCTCGATACCGAACCTCTGCGCTCCTCTATATTGAGCCGGTCACCCCGACAGAGGAAGTCCGAGCCAATGAATAAAAATCAAGGTACGAAACAAGCATACAACAATCTTCAACAAGAAAAACGGTGTATTATAGAAGATACTCAAGAAGTGAGAAAGAGAGTCAGTCAAAAGTAGCATGGCGAAAACAGTGTAAGCGTACATCAAAAGGAGATACAATATGAATTACAAAAGCAGAAAAGGAACGCCTAAAGAACTACTCTTCAGGCGGCAACATCCTTGTTCACCTCCTTCTGAGCATTCCCCTCGCCGTCATCGTTGAGGAAGCTGTCCGCCTCCTTCTCCTCGGCGCTCTTCTCCACCTCGGTCTCGAGGATAGGTTCAAGACGGGATGGCTCCTTATCGACCTCCTGCATCTCAGCATCGAGGCCCGTCTCCTTGGTAGCGACTACTGGAGACGTTGGAGGGGTAGGAGGGCGCTTAATATGGTCGAGGTCAAAGTCCGGGCACCTCCGCCCGACCAAGGCAAAGATGGACCCGGTTACCATCTGCACCAAGAGATCGAACATCGGCTTGAAATTCGGGTTCGCCACGACCGCCTGGAAGTTGACCCCCTTGCCCTGCTGAAGCGCCACAACCTCCGCCTCGTGCTATTTCTGTTCGCGCAGCCGCTCCTCTTGGATCTTGTGAAACCGGCCCTTATAGGACTCCAGCTCCATCTCAGTCTTGCGCTGGGCATCCTCGAACCTCGATACTGAAGCCCTTAACTCCGCCTCCAAACTCTTGCACCGGCGAGAGAGCTCCATCCTCTCCTTCTTCAGCTCCTCGTACTTGTCTTACCATCTCTGACTCTCGAGCTTTGAGTCCTTGAGCTCCCCCGAGACCGACGTGAGTTTGTTGGCCAGGTCGGCCCTCTTATCCCTCTCAGCCTGCAGATCCTTCCTGGACTGGCCCAGTCCCTCACTCGCCGAGTCCAGAGACCTGATTAGCTGCTCCGAATAGATGGCAAATGCCCGAGTAGTCTGCAGAACAACAAAGAGCGAGTTAGAACCTCAAGTCACGAAAACCACAGCGAAGCATGCAAATATGAATACCTCCTTGAGATCCTTATGCATGATAAAGTTCTCCCGAGCATACTCGCTATCGAAGTCCTCAGCTCGGAGATCCCCATCCAGCACTTTCTTTACATGAAGAGCATAGGCCGCCGAGGAAGAAGCAATGTTCGTCGACCCCGAGCCGACCAGCACCAGATCCGGCTCTTTTGGCTGCCCAGTCGATCCCGATCGAGCCCTGGAGTCTGCGCTCGAGTCGCGACCCCTCTTCCTCTTCCTCTCCTCCCGAACACCTCGTGGCGGAGGAGATGTGGCCCTAGCTGGCTGGACCGGGGGAGTCGGCGGTAGGCCCGTAGCCGAACCCCCAGCAATAATGGCCTTAACGATCGGTTCGGTAGCGACGGGGCTGGTAGCCAACACGACGGGCGAGGCCCTCGGGGTCTCGACATTCAACCCCTTCGATGAATGCCCCTTGGCAGCCGACGAAGAGACCTCCCTTGGACGTTGCTGAGCGTTCATCGCCGCCAACAGGTCAGCAGGTGTCAGTCCTGCCATGTCAACCGGTAGTTCCTCCTTGAGACCGTGCTCGTTAACCCAAAACTCGGCGCCGATGCTTCTCTTGCCTTTGACCGAGGAGAACTTGCGATTCTCCCTTGAATAGGCAATGTCTATCCGATTCTCCTCCTTGCTAGTGAGGACCGTCTGCTTATACCCTGCAAAACACAAACGCTCGGTAAGCAACCTTAGACATCAATACCGAGATGTATACTTAAGCATATACACAAAACCGCACTTATAGGAACGCCCCCCTTGGATAAACACTCAGGGTCAGAGTGATTCATCGGTACCCATACCCACTTTTTCTTCCAACCCGGGGTGTTTTGCCTACTACCGGTAATCATCGCTTCGGGCAATGAGTCCCTCTTCGACAGGAAGTAATAGCCGGCCTCATACCGAGCTAATCTATATAAATAGTGCCATTCCCTAAGAGTCGGGTACCCTAGCCCAGCATCGTAAAACACGAGTAGTGTCCCCAGCATGTGGCACCAGCTGATAGGTGCAAACTGGAATGGAGCTAACCTATACAAAAGTAAAACGGCCCGGAACCATGCATGAAGGGGCCACCCGACGCCATATTTTAGCACTGGAAGAAAAAACACCACATCATCGAGCCGAGGAGGTCTACAACACCTCTCTGCGGGGAGAGGCAACATGAATGCCATCTTGTGGCACACCACCCCCTTCGAACTCCTAATCATGAAGTCCTCGGTAGCGAGGGACACGGCAGTGCGCACCGGGTCATCGGGGTTGATCTGATCCTTCTTAACGAAGGACTTATCAACCTGTATCGGAACATAGGAATCGCTACTACCCTCACTAGCCTCAACCGTACCCTCCTCCTCCGATATCTCCTCAGGATCGAGGTCATGGATCGGCTGCTCGCCAGGGGACCGACCCCCTCCTGAGCCCGAAGAAGCGTTCTCCCGATACAGAGATCCTCACACCGCCGACTCCCTGGAACTCGATGAGGAGGAGGGCTCCTCCCAAATCTCGACTGGAGAGCTCGTCATGAAAGCTGTAACCACACGAGATCCAAAAAAGAAAAATTGGCAAAGAAAAAAGGCCCCCCACGAAGCAAGGAAATAAAAAAGAAAAAATCACAGCGACGAAAATACGCACGCAAGAAATGAGAGGGAAAGGACCTCTAGACGAACGCTCAGCGTAGAGCGACGCATACACCGACCCACTCATGCAAAACAAGGGAATTCAAACTCGCGCAATCAAGGGAAAAATACATAAAAAAAAACCACGAAGCACAGTAGCAAAAGCAACGAAAATCAGCACAAACTACGATCAAAACAACATGCACGGCAAACCTCCGTCCAAGAGAAACAATGTCAATTCGGTTGAAAACTGTCCCTGAACCTTGAAGAAACGAATCAAGGAACGCCAAACAAACTATACCCGTAGATCCAATACCATTCGATCGCAACATACATGAAGAATCAAGGCAAAAATAAGCACAAGACAGGAAGCCAAAACAGTCGGCGATTCAGAAAGCAACACGCCAAGAATCCATTCTAAACTACAACCCAATCCATTTCTAATTGATCTATACATGAATTCGACCGGTTATACAGCTGCAACCAACAAGAACGAAACAAAAATAAAAACTGACAAAAAGCGGAGGAGAGCTCGACTATTACCTGATCAGTCGAAAAGCAGTAAATGCAGAAAAGACGGACGTAGCAGTCGCCGCCGGAGAAAACACGTCGCCGTCACCGAAATAGTAACAGCTGGGAGAAGGGTGAAAGTTCGGTTGAAAGCTTGGAAAGCAAAGTGGCGAAATGAAGAAGAGATCGAATATTTATATGTGGATAAAGAAAAACCGTTCGCTTCCTCAACTTTGCCCCCGGTGTTGGCCGATATTACGAACATGCCACTCCAAGGGCGGCAAAATTAAAATATGAGCCTCGGTATCGATGCGTCCCGTGCCTCGACTTCGAGGCGCCTAGCTCCACTTTGCTGACCCGTTCAGCAGGGTCCTAAGCGACCACACCCCACATCAGGGAGAACATAAGCGATCGACACCCTCGACAGGAACGTGAGGCCTCCCCACGGGAGCCCACCAGGTGTCCTACGATCCGCTATAAGTCACACTGCTAGCGCTCTACGGAGCCCAAACAGAGTGCACGCATAGGAGCCCCGCTCTGTGCAAGAGAACGTTCCCCGGAATGATTCTGACCCACGTGACCTCCGGACTCACGCTTCAGCCCGCAGGGCAATACCCCGGTATTCCCTGCACGGTCATACGCTTGCGCTCCCTCGGAACCTTCGTATTGACCAGGAGTAGTATCCCGGCTACTCCCCGGCGGAGTTACTCTCCCAGGAAGTACCTCCCGGGCCCGAGGGTAGTCTCTTGGACACCTTGAATTTTCGCACTCTGTATCGAGTCTCAACTCATAGTTTTGATTCCACGGTCTGTCCCGGACAGACCCTGCAACCAAAAGGAGCTATTGTTGGGACCAGGCCCACGAGCCCAGGCCCAATAGACCAGTCGGCGCGTGCAAACAAGTCCAACCCGGAAGACTGGCTCACCAAAGCCAACGAGATGCTGAATCTGCCAAAGTCAAGTCCCCGCCATCGAGGACCAAAGCACCTCGCCATCGAGGAGCTGAGCGGGTCGATGTCGAGACGGTCCAGGAAGAGAAACCCTAGTTCGCTGGCGGTGCCCGAACGTTGGAGCCCTAACCTTCCCCGAAAAACCCGCAACTGGTCCGATATTCGCGGCAAGCCGTTGCAGCTTGACGCGTAGGGTTAGCTGTTGCCTGCCTACCCCTACCCTGTCTATAAATAGGGGCAGGAGGCTCATTTTTTGTATTCAATTCGCTCGTAGAAATCATAAGCCGAAACTCTATCAAATTTTCTATAGATTCTGTCTCTCCTTCACGACAAGCATATTTATGTTATTTCGTAATTCATTTATCTATTTCTAGTCATTTGATCCTTGTCTGTTTCCTTTAATTTTTTGTTATTATTTGCTATGTCTTCATAAAGTTCTAAGGGCTCCATTTTCACGTAAAATCAAACCTCAACACAACATATTAGGTAAAATCATATTATACTGAGGATCAAATTCATTGGATGGCAAAATCTGACATGAATTTCCAAATCAATCATTACAGGTTCAAATTCACTTGAAAATATGTATACATATGGTCCAATTCAATTTTTAAATTTTATATTATTTGATAATATACAGTGTATGCAGTTGAAATCAAATTTATAACTATTTAATAAGTTGTTTATATTTTTATAAATATTATAGTGATCATATATATAATTAGAATGATATTTGTAAGATATGATATAAAAATAAATTGCACACAACATAATATGATAATATTATCGTTTGCAAGTTACAAAGACAAATGTAGTGAATACATTATATGCAAAATTCATTACAATTTTGGCTGCACTATAAAATTTTATTACAATAAAACTTAATTTTAAGTTTAATTTTTTTTTTTTAAAACTACTTGGAGCAATAATAATACAATAGCAAAATAAGTTTATACTACTTGGAGCAATAATAATACAATTGCAAAAGAAGTTTAAACTCGGTAAGATCTATTCCCTAGCAATGTAAGAGTTGCACAAACATCATGATTAAAGGAACTTCATTTTTCCACATTCGTGAGAGGCAATGGATTGATATATAGCAATCCATTGTGCTTCGGCCACTGAAAAACGGCAACTTCTTCATTTCATTGATCGGAATATTATTTTATTTACCACAATATGTAGCTATTTATACAGTTTTAGGAGATGTCAAATTTAATGATGGCCAAAATTTATGCCTATAATTTAGAGCTAAATTCGTTCATATTAAGTGCATTTTCTTTGATTTGTTAATAATTTTAAAGTAGATTGAATCTTTCCGGGCCTTTTCTTCTTAATTGTACTAATTTATTTTGATTTCCACTTATTACCATTTGTGTTATTCGCCATTGTTAAATGAATTAATTTATTTTCTCATTTTTTATAAAATTATTCTTTAAATTCTATTTTAGCGAAAAAATTGTGGAAACGTGCTTTTAAAGTACGCATAAGACATATAGATTTTAATAATTATTATTAATTGTAAGATTTTTATTTTAAATACATTTTAAAACTACTATAAAATATATGCACACTTTATTCCAAGAAAATCTTTTGAATAATTTTTTCTTTTCCCATTCCATTTTTTTCTTCTTTATATCCATAGAAGATTGTTAATCTTTTTATTATCTAAAATATAAAACGTATATATAAATATTTTCTTATACATTATACATTTCTCTATTATAATGATTATTACTTATTGTCATTTTAAATACTTTTTAAAACTATTATTAAATATATGTACAGTTTATTCCAAGAAAATATTTTTAATAATTTTTTCTTATAATAAATTGTTTCCCATTCCATTTTCTTTTTGTCATTATAATCGTAGAAGATTGTTATTCTTTATTATCTAAAATATAAAACGTACATATAAATATATTTTATTTATTGATGAGTCCAATAAATTAATTATTAATTATAATGGTTTTATAGTTATCATATTCATTATTGATTGTTGAGGGTGAATTTGTTCAGATTACGGAGCCCCGAGAACTAAAGATAGATATAAATAGCAAATGACATAACAAGGTTAAAAAATGAACGAGTAGCTAACTATAATTGCAATGAATTGGACTGGATTGACTACAAAAGGTGTTTAGGATCTAGATTTCTGATAGATGAAAGCTTTTTCTAAGTTCTAGTAGCCGTCCTTTTTTTTTACGTTTGAAAAGGAATTTATAGGGAGCGGCCAGCTCTAGGGTTTCTGCGCCGCTCTCAACTGTCTGGAGTCGAGCCCACAAATTTCGGGGTAGTTCGTCAACGTGGAGGCTTTGGTGGTTCCGCTATCCTCGTGAAGTAGCCGTTGATACACCTGTTGGCTTTCGATCGTTGAGGGGTTGAGGTTGTGGCTCGAGATCTCCATATCGAACTCCTCTTCGGCTGGTTGAGGTGCCAACGTCCTTAATTGAACTGCTCTGAATAACTATTGAACTACTTTCCGTTACGGCAGTTCATAGTTCAAACTGGGTCTTTTGTCCTTATTGGGCCC
>JAPKLW010006696.1:0-16761 GCA_026898455.1 Plectranthus barbatus
AGAAGCGCAACTGCTCAATGAAGAATGATATTGTTTCTCTACGCAATAATGACGTAAAAGTTCGTCTGAAAGAGGTATATATAAATAGCTAAGCACTATATCTACTTATATAAATATTTCAGTACTATATCTACTTATATATATGCTTATTCATTTTTCATTTATCAAATCATTTGCAAGGAAAATGTGAAGAAAGGAGCATCTCCAAAGAAGTCAGTCAAGTTGAATGCATAAGATTTACCGACTTGAATGCTGTTCTTGCATATGGCCGCTACACATGTTCTTGGTAACGATGGTAGCATCAAGGTACCTGTCGATGAGGACGTATTTGGTCAAACGGAAAAAGATGTATATATTTTGCTTGACGACATCAAATATTTCTGTGAGCTCAACCCTATCCGAGTAGCATGCATATCTGTTTATATATTGTAAGTTTTATTTTAACTATTTATGATTTCTTTTAATGTTATGTATAATATTTTTTAAAATGTGATTTTATACATGTGAAAAAATGTAGGCACTTGTATAATGTAAGTGTGGGCATGGATATTATAAACAAAATCCGATTTCTTGATCCGTATGTTGTTGCATTGAATTCAAAGAATGAGAATGATATGGATGAAAAGGCCAATACTGTAGGCCGAAGGTTGATTGGAACAAAAGCAAACCAGCTTGTTTTTGTGCCAAGCAACGTCGGGTACGTGAATATTTTTTATTTTAATTGCTTAATAATATTATATTTATTTTTGTTCGAGAGAACTAAATCACAAATTATTTTGAATTAGTTTTCATTGTATCCTTCTGGTGATTGATGCATATGGTGAGAATGTTTATGTGTTGGATCCTCTACAAGACAAAGGCCATTTTGCTCAGTGGAGAAAATCTATGGACATGTAAGTTCATTTTAATTCAAGAAGTAGATAAATATATTTGTTTTCACTTTTTTATTTTCATATAATGTCAGAGCTATGAAAATATTCAACACTTCAATTGGAAAAAGAGGGAGATCAAACATTTCCTGGGAAGTCCTCAAGGTATGTGTATCTCACTAGAAAATTTCAAAGCTGTATATTAAAACATTAATTGTCTCTCAAATGTCATACAGTGTCCACAACAGCCTAATGGAAAACAATGTGGCTTTTATGTGATGCGTTATATGAAAGATATCATTGACGACATTCGTGAATCTATTCCAATGACAGATATGGTAATTTAAATATATTAATTTATTACAAAATCTTATTTCAACTCCAACTCAATAACATATTAACTTGTAACTACTTATTGTCTTTGTGCTTATATTTTTAATAGTTTAATGAAGAAAGTTATTGCACAAGTGAAATCAATGAAGTTCGTACAGAATGGTGTGATATTCTCCGAACTTATATGAAGTGAGGTATGCAAGTATGTTTATTTATCATTTAATCTTATTATTCTCCTGTGTGGGGGTTGCGTTATCATTTTTATTTCCTCATTTATAGTTATTTTTTGCCCGTGTGGGGGCTGTGTGACTTGTATAAATGTGAGCTTTTTTGTTTTTTTAGATGATTGTTGAGGTGATTCTTGATTTTGATTTTGTTTAATCGATGAGTTATTGATATTTTCTTGTTGCTTTTTCTTATGCTTTTATGAAATTTCTTGCTTAGCTACTTGCAATCCAGTATTTTGAATTTAAAGTAAATGATTCTTGAAGGTGCCTCAGCTACTTTAAGTGATGCTATTGGGGTCTCACTTTAACTTATGGCTTCAGTCATGGTATATTAGATTATTTAATTAGTTTTGATTTCTTGTTCTTCTCTCTCCAACTATGGTGATTATCATGTTTAGGACTAATTTTTCCAATTGTCTTATAAACAATGATTCAAACATTGCTAAAAATACTGTCTTATAAAGCATGATCCAAAATATTTTCTTTAATTTCAAACATGAGGTAGTGAATGAATGAATTAAATATTGCTGATGTGCCTCTTTATTTTACCCTAAGCTGATGTGCCTCTTTATCTCAATGACAACTTTTTCTTTATGATTTTTTCTGTCGTAGTATGGTGCATCATTTTCTTTGAGATTTATGGCTGTAGATTATATAATTTTTTTAAAGACAAACATGGTATGAAAGAGTGCATTGCATTTACTGTTATTAGTAGCTAGCACGACTTATCACGGTGTTTCATCATAACATGGATTTGAATCTCTTTTTTTTTTCTTTTATGTTCCAGACATTTTTCTTATTGGCACGACTGCTAAATCTGTCCAGAAATTTCCTGTCTGGTTTATGAGTTGGAGAATGGAAGCCTGGAAGATCATATCCAATGCAAAAGATGCAGACCTCCCCTTCCTTGGCCTGTTCGATTTCGGATATAGCATTCGAGGTGGCTTGTGGTAACTGAGCCCTGTAGTGAATCTGAAGGCTGAAACTTACATACACATTGAAAGAAATTTTCTGCCACCAACATATGTTTTTTTTTTTTTTTTGAATTCTTTATTTTGTTTACTGATTGTAATTTGAGTTTTTGAATTTAATTGATATATAAGCATTATATTTGTTGCTCACTCTTAGAATAGTTTGGCATTATGTGATAGTTAAAGAGGTATGAATAATCAGGGTTAACAGGAAAAAAAATTACAATAGACGGAAAAATATAATAATAAAAGAGACGACGCGAATAATTCCGTCGTCTATAAAACTATAGAAGACGTGAGAATTCACATCGTTTATATGTCCACAGACGATGCAAAAAACAACGTCATCTATAACTTCTACACATATATAAAAAACGTGCAAAATTGCGTCATGTGTATGCACACAGACAATGCAAAATTTGCGTTGTCTATTATGTTATAGACGACGCGAATTCTGCGTCGTCTATGTGCATATACACAACGCGATTTTCGCATCGTCTATTAGCGTCTCAGTATAGATGACGTGTTAATACACGACGCAAAGTTTGGCAATAGACGATGCGAAATTCGCGTTGTCTATATTATTATTTGTTGTAGTGGTGTCAGACGCCGAACATCGTTGTACGCCAGTCGCAACTGAGTGTCTGACTATTTTTTATCATTCACTTCCTTAGAGTTCTACTGTGACTGATCGGCATCTTGCTTTGTATGCATTCTTTGACGCAAAACTGTCCTGGTCTGAAACTGTGAGCGCCTCTCAACAGTTTTTTTGTAAAAGTTGTATCCACAGCTTTCTTTGAATATCTAAGCCTTGACAAGGAAAATTGTCTGCGCAGTTTTTTATGACCTTTGCTCTGCTCTGCTTTTCTTCGTCCTTTATGTTTGACAGTTATCTCATTTGAATGGCGTCTTCTCCAAAACTGTTCCATAGTTTTGACAATTCTCTTCTCCTAGACTATTACAATTCGATCATCCTATACAACGATTACATGAGGTAATAACTCTAAGGCCTAGACTTTGGTATATAGTTTTGACACATTAAAACATCAATTTAAGGTGGGATTTCTACATCAACACCTAACAATTTCCCCCTTTTTGATGTTGTGGAAACCATACCTCTAAGTCTATCTATGTCGACGAGAAGATGCAGTTGATCGAGTTTACAAAGTTTGTCTATCTAGTACTGCTCAGAACTGTGCTTCTTCTACACTCGACCTACTCTAAATGATCTTCCCCCTTAATGGGATGATAATTCTCGATTAATAATCAATCAAATTAGAGCGATAAGAGAAGAAGGGTTTTTGACAATACTGGAATATGTGAATTCAGCCAATCAAGGATCAAGGTAAGAGACAATGAGTAGTTATCTTTAAACCAGCAGTTTTTCATTTTTTCACTAGATATGATCGATTACAAGTACATGAAAAGCTTTAAAACTGCGGTAATAAAAGAAGACATACAAAAAAAATTCATAAACGTTCCACTACTCGTTTTGCTTGTCTTGATCCTTGTCCTTCTCCCTTTCTTGATTCAAGGAATCTGCATCTTTTGGCTTCGAGGAGGTTGCGGCAGTCGTGGAAGGCAGACCAACTTGCGCCTTAAAAGCTGCTATTACTTCTGAGAAGTATTTCAAATATTGTTCTCTGGAAGCCATTAGTGCTTCCTACTTCGTTGTTATATCTTCATCCCGCTTTCTGCGCTCTTCTTCTTGCTTTCTGTATTCCTCATCTCGCCTTCTCTGATCCTCTTCTCGCCTTCGATCTATCAATGTCAACTGCAACTTTAAAGTCTCATCCCTTCTCTCTTCCCCCTTTTTGACAATATCAAACATAATAGCCATACGCTTATCCATTCGTTGATCAAGCTCTTGTGTCAAAATATTATAGGGTAGAAGAGTTGCTGCGACAGAAATAGGATCGGGGGACATGGTTCCTTCAACTATAGCTAGTTCTCTAGAGTCTTCATGGGTTTGACTCTGAGAGGTAGCAGTGGAAATCTCAGGTGGAGGAGGGGCTCTGCTTGTTGTTGCTTCTTCCTCCTTGTCCTTTGTTGCTACTGCTGCATCATTTCTTGCCTTTTCAGCAGCGGCCTCTTCTTCTGCCTTTCGATGTGCTTCAGCAACTGTTGCTTCTTCCTCTTTCTTCTTCAGCTCAGCAGCTGCTTCTGCTTCTTGTCTTCTTTTGAGCTCAACAGCTTCTTCCTTTTGTTGTCTCTTGAGTTCAGCTGCTGTCTCTGCTTCTTGCTTTCGTTTTAGCTCAACTGCTTCTTCCTTCCTCTTGAGCTCAACAGTTTCTTCCTCTTGTTGTCTCTTGAGTTCAGCTGCTGCCTCTGCTTCCTGCTGTCATTTTAGCTCAGCAACTTCCTCCTCTTGTATTCTCTTGAGGTCAGCTGTCGCTGCTTCTTCTTTGATTTGAAGCTGAGAGAGACGTGTTCTAAACATTTGCTCCTTGGTTTCTAACTTCTGTCGCTGGAAATTTAGTTGCTCAATGGTAGCTTGATATTTAATGATTTTTGATTTGATGATTTCTTTATGGAGATGGAGATGTTGAGCGATGAGACCAGGATCAACAGAAGACTACCACAAGCAACAGAGATTGCCACAAAGCTCATAACAAAAGGATTACCGAAGTTTCTTACTGCATGTTCGCAGAGATTCAGCCCAATTTGTGTAGCCGAGTTCTATGAAAATGCTACATTTGACGATGACGATCAATTCTTCCTAACAAAGGTTGCCTTGAAGGAGATAAAGGTTGATCCTGCTCTCATCGCTCAACATCTCCATCTACCCAAAAAGAAGACATAGTTTGATGATTTCTTGATGGAGATGGAAATTTGGTCATTGTCCTGATGTACTTGTCTACGAGACGTAGTTTGCTCAGAGCTAGAGGATGATGAGCATCTCATTTCTTCAGGACGTACTGGATCGGAGGTCGGAATTGTATCCGATGGTTTCGAGGATTGACCTGCCCCTTCAATCGTAGCATTGAACTGCAATTTCTTGGCAATTGATTGAATAGGCTTATCATGATTTGTCCTCTTTCTTTTCTGACGTCGGAGCTGTTCAGCAACATGTTGATTATCTTGCTGTGAGTTGTTTCCAGAGTTCATCTTAGTTTGATTCCTCTTACTCCTGTTTCGCCTTTGTTTAGGCTTTTGAGTGGAGGTGCCTGTCTTCTTTGGTTTCTTGGAACCTTTAGCAGGTCGAACTGGCGGAATGGTAGCAAGATCCTCGGTTGTCTCAGCGTCTACTTCCTTGTTGTCAAAACTATCATCCTCTTTATCTTTTTGAATCAATCGGTAGGCTTGATCCTTTGGTGGAATAAAGTCTGATGGTATGATATCTTCTCCTTCATCTTATATTCCTAGAATACTCTCAAGAAGGTAGCTAACCTTCAACTTTCGTTGGAATGTCTTTATTCTTCTTCTTATTCTCCAGTAATCTCCCAAAGATGTACGTTGCCCAATTTCCGCCTGGGCAGTCGTCAAGAACCATCATCAAGGAGTATTTGGGATTGCTTAGCTCATATGGAGATCCAATCCCACAATAGATCATCCTTAGCGCGATCTCACTGAGTGTCTTATAAAAATGGGTTCAGTTCAGATACCTTAGCCGCGAGTCTGAATTTATCATTGACCTCGGGCTATTTCCATTTTACCCAGTGAGCCTTCAGTTTCTCCTTATTGTTCTGAAGATAACTGGCGATATGGACTCCTTTTTGCGGTAGATGGAGATGTTGAGCGATGAGAGCAGGATCAACCTTTATCTCCTTCAAGGCAACCTTTGTTAGGAAGAATTGATCGTCATCGTCAAATGTAGCATTTTCATAGAACTCAGCTACACAAATTGGGCTGAATCTCTGCGAACATGCAGTAAGAAACTTCAGCAATCCTTTTGTTATGAGCTTTGTGGCAATCTCTTTAGCAATCGCCTCATTGGTGGTGATTGAGAAGAAATTCTTCCAGTTTAGGATTTTCTCCTTCACGACTTGAGATGCTAGAAGCCGTCGATTGGTGATGCGAAAGTTATCAACTAACTGGAATAGTTCGTCTTATGAGGTCTCCTCATTTACGACGAAAGGTTCGAGATTAACTATCGATTGGTGATTCTTTGCTTTCTCCATGTTTCAGAGAGTAAATATGGTTGATCTGGAAACACTTGGAATAGAGACCTTTGGATATCTTTACTGATTGACTAACAGTGGGGAAGCATTCAAGACAACGACAATAGGGGTTTATGAGATTATAGTGATCGATTTCCTATCAAGATCAAAGGCTGAGATTGAAGCCCCTTTTTGCCTTGAACGACTGAGATTAACGCTGACGTAAGTGCCGGTTCAAATGATCTGGGGGGCCGTGTAGCAGAGAATGGAAGGGTTGACGTGGCTCTGGGTAATACGCTGTTGTGCTGTCCGCATTTAATGTGATGCGCAGCCAAAATCTTCGCAACAATCGAAAATGCACGCCTTTTCTCTCTCCTTCATCTTATCCAAACACTGCATAAAATAGTTTGACACTATTGTTGAGATGAAAAACCGAGCATCTAAAATCCTTTGCCAGTTAGGAACTGTCTCTCCTTTGTTCATATTGCATGGTGACCTTGACAATTTCTTCGCGTAGTGGTCAATCAGTTCTTGAGATTTGTTCGAAGACATTAACAACATCTGACAATAGCATGATTGTGATTTTGATTCCTTGAGTGACTCTAATATTGTAGCCTTCTGATCTATTGGCTATCTTTAGTAAAGATTGTCTTAAGGCGGTAGTTGAGCATTGAATTGCAACTTGATTCTTTTTTCATCTGATCTGATAGGTCATCTCCTCCAGTGGTGAGGATGTGGCAATGTTCTTTGATCTACTCATTTGTCTCTCTATAAATGCTCCTTTGACGAGGTGGAGGTTATTAATTCAACAACTCCTTTCTCTTCCTTGATTTCTAACACACTTCTTGAAGATGGCCGCTCCAGTTGACATCGTAGAGGAGATGGCTAGGATCACAATCACACGAAATAAGATCTTCAATCGTAGGAGGTTGTATGCTGAATATTGGAGACTACCGGATGTGTACTACGAAACCATCAACAACTTGGAGTCTAATGGGCTGGACCGCTTTCTGTCTGTGCACCCTATTGCTTTTCAGCAGGATCTACTCAAGGTAAGTGCTTATAATTCTATCATTTCTGAGGATGAGATCTCCTTCAGCCTCAATGGATTAGAGTTCCTCTTGTCAGAAGACGTCTTGTCGCAAGAGTTTTAGCTGCCTCACCATGGGATACCTGTTATGCATTATCGAATAGATGAAACGGCTCCTGAGTGGTCGGTTTGGTGGGAATGGAGGGGTAATGACAACAGTTTTAATCTGACAGCACCATGTGGATTCCTTCAGCCTCGATATCAGGTGTCCTTTGACATCATAAATGAGCTGGTGCTTTGCAATCCTCTCCTGCAGACTAACTTCTCGCCACCTGTCTGGAGAGCAATGATGGCTTTTGAGGATCAGGCTGAGGTCGATTGGGCTGCCTTCATCTTTGATCGTCTGAAGATGGCCATGCAAACCTTGCTGGATGAACCCATTCCATATGGTATGCAGTTAAGCTGGCTCCTTGAGAAACAGATCCCTTTCTTCGATGAGGGTACGTCAGGTTCGCGCCTTGGGCCAACTGACTTTTACCCTGCCAAGCTGCACTGACCGCTCTTCAACAGCTTCCATCTACCATCTGTCTCTTGCTGCTGGCTGTCTTGATATGCTGACTATTAAAAAACTGATGTAATCTTTTGTTTTCCTTAACTCCTTAGTGTATGAACTGTGTATCCATCTTGTTATTAATGAATAATTCACGTTTTGATCTCTCGTATCTTCTAATCCTTATGCGTATCTACTTTAGCTGAACATTCGTACTTCTCGAATTGTTTGTTCACTGTCATACGCTGGATTCTTCTGAGCTTTCGAACACTTGTATCACCTGGATTGGCTCGCGTTAGTTGTCAAGCATTTATGTTGACTTTTCAGATACTGAATCTGAATCCTGGAGCGTTGTTCCCTCTCTTGGAACGTCGTGTCTCTCATTTAATTCGATGGATATCTTTTTTCGAATCAACACGTGATTTCTTCTCCATAAATACTTCCCTTATCTGAGCATTGAGTAGTCATCCAAAATGATATATTCCATATCTTCGAGAGATAATATATCCTTTCCTTCATATCTCCAAGAATATCATCCAAGCAAAGACTTCTTTCAGAACCAGTAGTTATGACTTCTGCGAGTGATATTTCCATTGAGAGAAACAAGATCTTTAATCCGTATAGACTGGAAGCTTAATACTTGGCAAGCCCGGTGACATATAACTTGGTAATGAGAAATCTCAAAGAAATGGGCCTTGAGCGATTTGTGACTAGGGCACCATACGGATTCTTGGACGATACGCTGAAGGTGCTCGCCAATAATTGCCATATTTCAGAAGATAATGAGATTATTAATAACATCAATGGTCAACAGATCTGCTGGTCAGCTGAGTCCTTCTCAACCGGTTTCGGACTGCCTCATGATGGTGTTCCTGTCATGGATTATCTCAAGGAGGTTACATTGCCCGAATGGTCCTCTTGGCATCAGTGGAGGGATTCGAATGTCAATTTCCATCCTACAGCCTCATCTAGGTGGTTGATGCCTCAATATCGGATTATTTTCGACATCATTAATCATATGGTCGTCGGTAATCCTTTGGCGAATCATGATTTCTCTCCACTTGTTTGGAAGACGATGATGGCCTTCGTTGACGAAGGATAGGTTGATTGGAGTTCCTTCGTATTTGACAAGGTGCGATATTCCTTTGAGAATGTGCCTCTGTTGGGAAATCTGTCAAAGGTTTCCTTTCCCAGTAGCTTACTTGTTTAGATTATAGTTTTGGTGGATCAAATCCTAAGTCCTACCAGCGTCAGTTGTCTCTACATAGATCTGGTCTTAAATGTAAAGTCCTGTTTAGGTCTTTTGAGTTGTAAGTCGCAGCTGACAAAGACTCATGCTGACACTGTTCACCAGCATGAGAAGAGCTTACCACTGGCTACTGTTCACCAGTTGGGAAAAGTCTCATCAGCAGGCGGCTGACAAAGACTCGTGCTGACACTGTTCACAAGCGGTGAAGAGCGCATATGACTGGCTACTGTTCACCAGTTGGGAAGGGTTTCGTCAGCAGGCGGCTGACAAACCTTACCAGGAGAATACGTGTTCTTACACTATTCACCAGCGGTAATTTCACCAGTCATGGGAGATTCCGAGAAGAGTTAACATCTAGAGATTTGGTAGGCTTTGATGATGCCAGGGCAAGTCACCAGCAGAGACTGCCAGCACAAGATCACCAGTATGATCTACCAGTCAGATGTTACCAGCAGAATTCCAGATTCTCTCTCCCCGCGTAGTAGAGACAAGAAGAAGATTCTCTGAGGAATCGACTGACAGAGGATGACTTTAAGGACTGACTAATAGAGCCGTTCTGACACACAGAGATCTGTGTCAGATAAAGCGGTCAAAGGTATGGCTCTTTTCCGAAAAGCATACCTGCCGCCGTCAGAAGGACATCCGAGGTCTGACACCTTTCCGGATGCGTCCAAATGGCTAGAAAGTTTGAATCGGTTCCTGCGGCTATAAATACGTCGCAACCACCAACATTCAAACATTAGATTCCACGAGCCATTGATTTCAAGATCTATCAGATATCTCTGCTCAACCACCGAAAGAACTGAAATTATTGCAAGAACGCATTAAGTACTTTCGAGGCTTTTCATAAAGCTTTCCGTGTGTTGATTTATCAAACACGAGACTTCAAGCTTTAAGCTTGTAAGTTAAAGATCTCATTTGGTGTTCTTTCTCCTTCGAGAGAGTTCACAGCAGCTCCTGTGCTCACCAGCACTTGAGTTATTACGGGCGAACCTTGCCGCAAAAGGATTTACGTTCTTGGGAGAACTAAAACACCCAGCTAGCTGTGGAGGTTGAAGTGACGTGCTCGCACTCCATCAGCTGAGAAGAGTTGAAGAAGGATCCAGGACCGGGAGCGGTTGATCTAGTGAACTGGTGGACGAGGCATTCACCAGCTAGAGATAGATCGTAGGAGACCTGTACCTGATTACTCTTAGTGGAATTTCCAGTGCTTCGACTGGAGAGTGGACATAGATCGATTGATCGAACCACTATAAAATCCTTTGTTATTTATCAGCTTTCAGCATTTCATTCATATTTTAAACCCAGCACTCAAGTGCTGGAGTATATCCTGAAAACTGATAAGTAACTGTGCAAACAAGGCTAAAATATTCTAAGTATTAATTCACCAGCTGACCAGTTACCAGTTGTCAGCTGCGTACTTAGTGACCAGCACCAGCTGACCAGTTGCCAGCTGTCAGCTGAGTGTAAGTAGTGTGCAAAGAAATCAACTAACATTATTTCCGCTGCATATCGTTTAAACTCTGAAAAACCGGGACCAACAGCCTCACACCCCAATTCCTTTTAGAATGCAATTGAGTTGGCTTCTCGAACAAGAGGTCCCATCTCTCCTCAAGGCTGGCCCGGTATTGAGGATTCTGATTTTTATCCTCCACAACGTCGTCTTCATCCTTGAATGAACTGTTGAGTTAGTAAGATCATGCTATGTAACTGCTATTTTTCTTTCCTTCAGCTGTAATGTACTTTGTTTTCTTTTGAATGAAATCTAAATCGTAATTTCAGTTTCCAATCTTAACATGTGTACAACTGAACTGAGCTGATCTCCAAAACTGTCTTGACCTCATGTTCCACTCATCTGATGACTAAATGTAGGGACGACTTGTCTCCTTATATCCATCTTAATGAATGAGCTCTTATTTTCCGTGTGTCTATCAACAAACTACAAACACTAACGAACTGTAACTGACTTAATCAATATCTCTAGCATGTACAGTTTGACAGTTTTGAATCAATCAACTATCATCTCCTTCTCTTGAGATTCCATCAAACTCTAAAAGACCTAGTTTGATGCATAGCTCTTTGAAACGAGCCTCAGGTAGCGGCTTGGTAAAGATGTCCGCTAACTGGTCTTCAGTCCTAATATATTCCACCGAGACATCTTCCTTCTCAACATGATCTCGAATGAAATGGTGACGAATATTGATGTGCTTCGTCCTGGAATGTAGAACTGGATTCTTCAAAATAGAAACTGCGTTGTTGTTATCACAGTAGATAGGAACACATCCAGTGTCTACTCCATAATCCTTAAGCTGCTGCTTTATCCAAAGCACTTGAGCACAACAACTGGCTGCTGCTACATACTCTGCCTCTGTGGTCGACGTAGCTACTGAATGTTGTTTCTTGTTGAACCAGCTGATCAGTTTATGTCCTAAAAACTGATAGGTTCCACTTGTGCTCTTTCTGTCAATTCTGTAGCCTCCACAATCTGAATCAGAGAATCCATTTAACATGATTCCATCAGTTTTGGGGTACCAAATACCTAGAGACTCTGTACTCTTAAGGTATCTCACGATCCTCTTTGCCGCTTCCATGTGGGATTTCTTCGGATAAGCCTGGAATCTTGCATATACTCCCACGGCATAAGATATATCAGGTCGGCTGGCAGTTAGATACAATAGAGACCCAATTATTCCTCTATAAATTGTTGGATTGATAGGTTCTCCTCCTTCATCGAGAGTGATCTGAGAACTGGTGCTCATAGGAATCCTTAGTGATTTTGTCTTCTCCAGACAAAATTTGTTGATCAGGTCTTGAGTGTACTTCTTCTGACTTATAAAGATCCCTTCGTCAGATTGATCAACTTGCAAACCAAGAAAATATGTCATCTTGCCCATCATACTCATTTGAAATTTATTCTGCTTCAGCTGGGCAAACTTTTCACATAACTTGGTATTTTTGCTTCCGAAGATGATGTCATCTACATAGATCTGAACAAGTAGGATATCCTCTCCATCCTTTATCTTGAATAGTGTTCAATCTATATCACCCTTTTCAAAACCACTTTTGATCAGAAAATGTGAGAGAGTTTCATACCATGCTCTAGCTGCTTGCTTTAATCCATATAAAAATTTTCATAGCTTGTAGACTTGATTTCCTTGCTAAAACCCTGGGGGTTGTTCGATGTAGACTTCTTCCTTTAATTCTCCATTGAGGAAAGCACTCTTCACATCCATTTGAAGAACTGTGAAGTTGTGGTAGGCTGCATACGCCAGTAATAGCCGAATAGCTACCAGTCTGGCGACTGGAGCAAATGTCTCATCAAAGTCTATCCCTTTGCATTGTGTGTATCCCTTTGCAACCAGCCTTGCCTTCTTTCGAACAATGGTACCGTTCTCATCTCTTTTATTCTTGAAGACCCACTTGGTACCAATCACAGACTGATGTGTAGGTCGATCCACCAGATACCAGACATTGTTGCGAGTGAACTCATTTAGTTCTTCCTGCATCGCATTTATCCAGTCTGTTGATTGAAGAGCTTCTGTGATCTTCAGTGGTTCGATCTGAGATAAGAAGCAAGACATCAATGATGTGTCTTGTCTGGTTCGAACAGGATTTTTGAGGTCATCGAGGATGGCTTCTTTGGGATGATCTCTTAGCCAACTAGGCTTTTTCACAGGTACAACTTCAGCGCGAGCAACTGAGTTCTCAGAAGCTTTAGTATGTTCCTATTGAGATGGTTCACTTCCAGATTCTTCTTCTTCTTCTTCTTCTTCTTCTTCTTCTTCTTCAGAAACTCCTTCATCTCCTTGTTCTGGAATACCTTCATCTCCTTGTCCTGGAACTGCATTCTGATCAGCATTTCGATTCTGAATAGAAGTCGGCTCCATAGATGATTCTGCTTTCTTAGCATCCTCAAAGTTGACTTCCTTGGTGTCAGCTTGCTCTTCTTCCAAAGCCATTCTTTGTGCTTCAGGGGGCTTCTTTTCACCTGAATCTTCAGTGTTTATGGTCTGTAAGGCCTCAGCGATGACATTTGCATCATCGGCCCTATCGGTTGCTTGGGGTTCAACCGAGGCAACTGGAATCTCAGGGATATCATTCATAGATCTAGTCAGAGGAACTGTTTGGTTATGATCAAGATCACTCTTAGGTTCCTCATTGACATCCTTGATCTCATGATTCCCTAGACTCAGTTCTTGAAGTGTCCTGCGCACTAAAGTGGCTTCATAAAAAACAACACGACATGTTATTTCCACAAGCTGGGTTGTCTTGTTGAATACCCTATATCCCTTATATGAAGGATGTCTGTACCCAAAGAACACACTTTGAAGGTATTCAACTTAAATTTCCCATTAATATGAATATAACATGGAGAACCGAAAGCACGATGATGAGCTATAGAAGGCTTACGACCATTGTAGATCTCGTAGGGAGTCTTGTGCAGCCGCATGTTGAATGCACTTCTAATCTGTGTGTAGTAGGCTGTCATCAAGGCTTCTCCCCAAAATTCTTTTCCAAGGTCGGTATTGGCCATCATGGTTCTCACTGCATCTTTGAGTGTTCTGTTTCTTCGCTCAGCAAGACCATTTTGTTGAGGAGTTCTTGGGGCAAACTTCTCATGTTCAATTCCAATCTCTGCGCAGAAGTCCATAAGAGGTCCATTGCAGAATTATGTCCCATTGTCTGATCTTATCCTCTTGACTTTCACTCCTTTTTCATTCTGAAGGCGTGTGATCAGTTCTGGTAGTTGAGCTTTGACTTCGTCCTTGTATATGAGTAGTACAACCCATGTGTATCTTGAGTAGTCATCCACAACCACTAGCGTATATCTTCTTCTTCCAATTGTGGGTGGAGTAACTGGACCAAACAAATCCATATGGAGCAGTTCCAAGGTCCTTCCAGTGCTTGTTGTAACTGGTCTGTTCTTGAAGGAGGCTTTCGTCTATTTTCCGAGCTGGCATGATTTACACACTCCTTTCTGGAACTTCTTATGTGGCAGTCCTTTAACTAGATTATGCTTCGCCAGATGTCGGATTGAGTTGAAGTTCAGATGGCTTAGTCTCTTGTGCCACAACCAGTTTATGCCTTTTGAGGAACTGAGTGCTATGAGGCATGTCCCTCTTTCTCCACTCGACCAATCTACAATATAGAGACCTCCTCTTCTGATTCCTCTGATTATGGTCTTGTGAGTCACTTTGTCTATTATGTGACATTCTGATTCTTAAAAACTGACTACATAGCCACTCTCACTTAGTTGACTTATGCTAAGAAGATTGTGCTCCAGATTGGTAACCAAAGACACATTCTGAACGGTAATTCCATTATGCTCCACGCATCCTTTCCCAATGACTTGTCCGTGGCCTTGTTCCCGAAACTGACTGATGCTCCTTTGTACATTTCAAGGATCTTGATTAGTTCCTTTTCTCCTGTCATGTGAGCCGAGCATCCGCTGTCTAATATCCATGTTTTTGCCTTCTTTCGAGAACTCGGTCCCTGCAACACAGAACATATATTTAGGTCCCCGCATCCTTTCGGGTCCTACAAGGTGAGTCATGTGGATCCAACCTTTTGGTATCCACACTTGTTTCACTCTTACAGTTCGTGAAACTAAATCACTTTTCTGTGATTGAACTACCTTTCTTTTAGGAAAGTGTGTGCTGTTTGAATGCATGTTACGTAAGATTGTGGTGTGTGAACTCTTCATGAAACGACTGTTCTGGAAAGAGTCTCGAGAAATTGTTCTTGGGTGTGTAGCCTTCACAATCCTTTGAGTATAAGACTGTCTAGACTCAGGCCTCGAGTAGGTGTTCCCCCTATTCGGATAACTGATATAATAGAATTGTGGTCTATCATAACTTCTCGAATTTCTATCCGATTGTCGAATCGACTTCCTTGCAACATAAACATATTGCTTAGTCGTTCTTGTTGGTAAAATTGGATTCCTTGCATATGAGACACTATGCTTGTCCAGTTTTGAAAGGAGGTCAGTTTTCCTCTCGACAGTTTGCTTATACAATATTCAAACTGTGTTAGCATTCTGCTGAGATGCCAGTTTCGAGTCCATTTTTGACCAGCATTTGGTCTTGACATTCTGATTGACTGGCTTCTTGGAATTGACCTTACCCTTTATCAACATAGCACTGAACTGAGTTTTGCTTTGACAAATCCTAAATGAGTTTTCTCAGTTCCTGAAATGGATGCATGATTGCTCAAGACTTCCTTTTCATTATGGCATTCCATAAATTCAAGTCCGAATTTATCGGATGGTGGTCTTTGAACACTCAAGATCTCTTTTAATTGTTTTGAACTCTTCTTAAAAGAACAATCACACTTAACAGGTTCAAGTTTCTTTAGAGAATCACGCACTTTTGAAACATTTTCAAATTTTTGAAAAGTTTAACATGTTCTTCTCTTAAATAATTCAGCTCCTCACTGAGTGACCTCATTCTTTCGACTTCATTGGTCAAGACTGAAATTTCTGATTTCAGTGAGGCATTTTCACTAATTAATGTATCTTTAGTTTCATGGAAATTTTCAAATTCCTTAATATTTTTCTCAAGTGAAATATACTCTGAGCTTGAATGAGAAGGTTCATAATTATCATCAAAACAAATAGATGTACTAGATGATGGAAGATTTGTTGTTTCCAATATTTTGTTGTTTGAAGCGCTCTCTTCTTCATCGGTAACGTCTCCGTCAATGGCTTCCATGAAGGCTAGGAATGCTTCCTCATCTTTTCATCCTCAGACGTGTAGTATCCATCATCATGGTCCGGTACGTCTGTGCTAAGTTGATACATTTACCAACTTATCCATTGTTTCTTTGTCTATTTTGGTGATGTTTGGATCGTTTTTAGTGTCTTTTCGAGCATACATTGGCTTTTGAGCTTTTTATGGTGTGTTTGATGAATCATGCAGGTTTTTGGATGAAAATCGGAGGATTTTGGAAACTTGTTCGCCGCAGCTTCAGAGAAGATCGACAAAATCGATGCAGGAGTACTGAAGCAGAACCACCGTCGATCGACGCCAACTGGCTGTCGATCGACGATGCTTTGTCCTTCCCATCGATCGACGAAGGTTTGGCCGTCGATCGACGGAGTGTCGTGGGGCAGACCATATCTTTTCTGTTTTCTGAAGATAAACACATATCTAACTCCTAGGTATGGTAGGATTTATCCACAACATCTATAAAAAGGCTGAAGAATTCGAAAATCAAGAGGGGAAGAGAGGAGATCGAAAATCAAGTGAGAGAAAGCAAGAGAGAAGAGAATTAAATTGAGAGAAACATCACAAGGAAGAAGAAGAAGAAGATCATTGGGTTTGAGATTGAATCTTTGGGGAAGATTCAGTTTTCCTTTTCATCTTTTCTTTTCTTGTTCATTGTCTATGATGATTAAGATTAGAATTATGTGTAACTAATTATCTTCTCAGAT
>JAPKLW010006697.1:0-16759 GCA_026898455.1 Plectranthus barbatus
AAATTCTTACTGTTACTCTACCAAAATTAAAGCTCGAAGCATTCAAAGCTCTCAATCTACGACATTAACTCCGTGGTTCATTTATTGAATACGAGGATTAACAGCTCAAGGAATCTTCATAGATTCACCGTGTGACCTACCTAATACACGAGGTTTAAGCTATCTGACTTAATCTTTAATCTTGGTGTTCTTACTTTTTGTTGCGGGTACAATTATTCAGAAATCGGAGCCCCGAGAACCAAGAACAAAGATATACATAGAATGGCATAGAAATTAAAAGGGTACAGTGAGCGAATATGCTAAGCGAAAATACTGGAAGGTTGGTTTAGAAATCGAAGTGAGTTCCTTGATTCTGAAGGACTGATCGTCGGCGAGCTTCGAGTGTTATCTATCATTTTTTTTCTCCCTTACTGTCGCTTATAAGGGGGATATTTATAGAAGCGAGTCTCTCCTAGGGTTTCCGAGGTCTGCGCCTAGTGGTTAGGAGACGTCTCCGGGATAATCGGGGTGGTTCGCCCGTCTGGTAGTTTGAGCCTTCCCCAAATATCGCATGTTAGCCGTTATGAGCTTTCCCTTCTTCCAGATCGGTTGAGACTGCCATAGAGGGTCGATATTCATGTTTCAAACTTCCTTTCTAGCGTTCGGACTGCTTTTTGAGTTAATCGGACTGTCCCTGGTCTCAGCGAGCTGCCTTTCTATTTGGTCGGGTTATGGTTCGATTCGAGCTCCAGTCCACATGGGCAGGTATGGCGCGGTCGCCCTGGGCCGGGTCTATCATTTGCTTCTTACTGAAATTCATTGGGTCCAAAATCGGGCCTCTTAGTGGGCTGGACCCAATCGGGCCCCAACAATAGCCCCTTTGGCTTGGCTGGTTATGTCCGTCATGACCTGTCGAGCAAAAAATAGTGATCGAACTTACATTTGCTTGATTCATATCCCAGGTTTTGGCCCTTCGGACTACCTCATGGGTGGTCCGGCTTTATTTTTGGGTGTTCGCAGACACCTCTCTGCTCGGAGGACCAATTCCTCTGTGGGGGTCCTCACCCGCGCAGCCCCGGGAGGCTGCTGCGGGTGCCGTCACCGCGGGCCCGAATCCGCGCTGATAATTTGGGCAGTTCGGGTTTTGCCTCGTTTCTATTTTTGGCCACCTAGTGAGCCCCGATGAACTCAATGGATTCGTAATTTAGGGTCTTTTTATAGGGTCGTAGACGATATTCGTCGTACGCCTGAGCGCGGAGCCCTTGTTGTTTTGCTCGGGGGCCTTCGAGCCCTCTTCGCTATTTTATTTACATCGTTTTACGTTCTGTCGAAATGCTTCATGCGACCTGCTTTTTGCGAGGTGCTTTCGAGTTTTGGGCGGCAAAGTTTGGTGGCAGTTGCGTGATTTCCGCGAAAACTGGGGTCAGTTTGGGGAAGTTGAGAAGGCGTTGTGGTTTAACCGTCGTTTGGGACGCGCGCTCTTTTCACTTTTACCAACGTAACTGTCCCTTCCTCTTCTTCGGGCAATTTCAGGCGATTAATTCCTATTCTCCAGTTGAGACGCGTCGTTCTGCAATTTCGTCCGTGGGTCTTCACTCTCCCGCCTAATCGAAGGTAATACATTTCGTTAATACTCGTGTTCTGTTTGTGTTGCACTGTTGAATCCACGTGGGGTTTGGCTGCCTGGGTTTTATGGATTCCTGGTGAAAAGTAGGGCTGACCGGGGCTCTTTCCTTCCCCCTTTTTCGATTTAGGTTAACCTCTTTTTTCTCCAAGATCTGTTTTGTTGTGTGAACGATGAGTTCGTCGAGTTCCGATTCCCAAAACCGCGAGGGTTCTCAATCTAGGGGCGCAAATCTGACACCGCCATTTACTCTATCTCCGGCTAGAGTTGCGAACCCCCTCGATTTTGTAGGTCCAGACTGGAGCTTGGTGTTTCAAGGCCTGGAGTTGCCGGGGTCGAGCGGGGCAGAGACTCTGTCAGACGAGTGTTCTGGCTTTGATCCACGCGACCATCAAGCTCTATCGGAGGCCTTTCAGGGGTTAGATCGGTCCCAGGCTGGTGGCGAGGCGTCTGGTTCAGGTAGGCGCCTGACAGTGGTAGACCTCGAGGAGCTGGAGATTGCCAGCGATTATGTCCTTCCCTCCAACTGGAGGACTCACCGTGTACTTGGGGCTGCATCCACGGTGACCCGGGAGATGATGAAGGCTCTCGCCGTCTCCGTCCCGTGCAATGGGGTGAAATATTTGGTGCCCCGATCTTCCAACAGGTGCTTCGACCCGCCGCCAGGGTTTGCAGCCTTCTACACGGCGGCCATGGAGAACGGGGTGGGCCTTCCTGTGCACCCCTTCTTCAGCGAGGTGTTGGGGTCCTACAACATTTCCCCCTTCCAGTTATCCCCTAATGGGTGGTGTCACCTTGTTGGGGTACTGTTGGTGTGGCTCGACCTGAACTTGGGACTTCCTACCGTCCGCGAGTGGCTCCATATGTATCGGATAAATCAAAGCCCCAACAAATACTACTACTACTTCACGCGTTGGTCTCACGGGAAGTCGACATTGATAAAGAAGGCTCCGACCAACTCCCCGGGGTGGTGGACGACGTTTTTTTATTTGAAGCTGGATGAAGGAGCCCCCGAGTTTCTTCGGCAGGGGGAAAATCCGATTAGTGGGTCGACGTTTTCTTGATGATCTTTGTAGTTCGCATCGCGTCGGGTCTGACCATTTGCTTGTTTTTTCAGGTCCTCCCCGAACAGACCTCGCACCCGAGGAGCAGGCTCGAGTAGATCGAGCTTACAACGTGTCAGAGAGCGACCGCCATTGGCTGATCGTTAGGAATGGCAGGTCGGTTACTGCTGAGGCCGTCTTCGACAATGAGCTCAAAGCTACCCCTTTTACTGAGGAGATGACCCGCTCTCGTCGCCCCCATGTGTCCGCCGAACGGGTTGTGGAGGCCCTCCGCGAGAAGTAGAGGGCGCGGGAGGAGGAGAAAGCCCGACGCCGTCCTCCAAATCCCCCCAAGCGCCCGACCCTCGAGTTCGGGCACCAAATTCCTCCCCCGCCTCCTTTCCGAGTTCCGGGGGAGATCGCGGCCGAGGATGCCCCCCCTCGACCCGCCATGATGCCTCGCAGGGGGTCAAGGATCGGGGGAGGCGCAAGGAGAAGGAGCCCGAACAATCTGAGCGTCGAAGGCATCATCGCTCCTTAGAGCGTGAGACGCGCCGGGAGGACCCCGGAAAGTCCGTTATTGTTTCCACCACGCCTCCGGACCCGTTGGTGGATACCTTCTTGGTTCGGGCCTGCTAGCTCCTGCTTGGCCAGTCATCGGTTGCCCAGACGGGGACCGCCCTAGCACGCCTGGAGCGTTATCAGCTCCGCCAGCTGCAGGTATGATTTTTGGATTTCTATATTGTCTGTTTGTCGTGCGATTTCTGACCTACTCTTTCATCGCAGGCCGAGATGGAGCTCAAATCCATCTAGCGCGAGCTCAACGTATTTGGTGAGAAGTGCGCCGGAGAGATCTATCAGCTTCGCAAGGAGTCGAACTCCTCGAAGAAGTACGTAGATTCTCTAAATGAGAAGCTGAGCGTTGCGGAGGAGAGGGCCGAAGCTGCCATGAAAGAGGCGGAGACTATGCGGGCCGAGCTCAATGATCAGTGAAAGAGGGCTGCAGAGGCCCGGGCTGACTGTGACAAGGTGCTCGCGGACTTAAAGACGAGGAATGATCAGCTCACCTCGCTGGACTCTCGACTCAAGATTCAACGTGAGAGCTATTTAGCCGAGGTCCAGAGATACGAGGAGAGGATCGCCTCACTGCAGTCTGGCGAGGGTCTTGATTACGGGGAGCTCATCACTTCCCCGCATTTCGCTGAGACGTACGAGGTACTTCTCGTACTTAGTTCTTTCTGTCGCATCTGCGATTCGTCCTAGTCTAACCTCTTTGCAGACGCTCTCCAAACAGGTGGAAAGCGAGGTTTGGGGGAGGATAGGGGCGAAGTACCCAGACCTCGATTTGAGCTTCCTCGACGAGCTGGAGCCTGAGAAGGAAGAGGAGAAGATCGAGGAGCAGGAGGAGGGGCTGGACCAGGTCAACCAGCAGGAGTCGCAGCAGGACTTGAGCCGCTCTGACCGAACTCCAGTGCTGGATAATCCTGTCCTCGGCCCAGAGCCCAACCAGAATGTTACTCCTGATCCTGATGCCGCCGTCTGATTCCCGTTTTTTGTACTTTGCCTCCTATTGTTTCATCGAACTTTAAATGTTCTGCTTTTGAATAGACTGCGCACTTTATGTTTCATTTCACATATAATTAGAATTGAGTCGCTATTCATGAAGTTTGGATGATGCTCTTGTCGATTCACTGCGAAAACAATTGTGACAAGGGTGGGCGACGTTGTGGCGTCGCCCCTCCGATGCTTAAGTTAGTATCATGTTTTTGAAAGTTAAATCGTAATTAGAAGAAATAGGATAAGTTAGAAAACATTATTTATGGTGAACTCGGGTTGGTCTTTGCATTTCCGAGCCTCTGTGATGGGCTGTAGATTCCTACAGGACAGTCGTGAGGGTTTGGGCGATGCCTCGGCATCGCCCCTCCGACGCTCAAGTTAGTAGATGTTCGAAAGATCAATGCAAATTAAAATCATAAGGTAAAGAATTTTTTAGAATACGAGCGTATCTGAGAGATCGAGTTCGTCGATCTTGTGCCTTTAAAAGTAGTACTTCTTTAGGTGCTTGACATTCCAGCTGTTTCCGATTTCTCTTCCATCGTGAGTTTCTAGGTGGTAGGCACCTCGACCTACAACTCTGGTGACCCTGTAGGGTCCTTCCCACATTGGTGCGAGCTTGCCTTGGCTTTTGTCTTTTGTGTTCTGGAACACCCTTCTGAGTACCCAGTCTCCTTCCTTGAAGGTGCGCAAGTGGACTTTCTTGTTGAAGAATCTTTCGACCTGCTTCCTCCTTTGGGCCATATTTATTAGTTCTTGGTCTCTTTGCTCATCAATCATTTCCAAGTTCTTCATTAGTTTCTCATTGTTTCCCGTCTCTTGGCTAATTTCCACTCGCAGACTTCCAGCTCGAACCTCTACAGGGATAACAACCTCTTCACCGTATGCTAGGGCGAACGGCGAACTTCCTGTCGAGGTTCTGGGAGTGGTTCGATATGACCATAGGACTCCTGGGAGTTCCTCTACCCATTTTGACTTGTGGGTTTTGAGTCTTTTCATCATCGTGGCCATAATTGTCTTGTTTGTCGACTCGGCTTGCCCGTTCGCCTCCAGGTACCTCGGTGTGGAAAACACCAATTTGATGTTGTATTGGTCACAGAATTCTTGTACTTTCCATCCTGTGAACTGGGTTCCGTTGTCTGTTCTAATCTCCTTTGGTATCCCAAATCTGCATAGAATGTGGGTCCACAGAAATTTGATTACTTCTTGCTCTCTTACATTGGCGAACGCCTCCGCTTCGACCCACTTTGTGAAGTAGTCGGTTGCTACCAGTATATACTCTTTATGTCCGGCTCCTTTCGGAAGCTTTCCTACTATGTCCATCCCCCAAGCCATGAAGGGCCAGGCCGCGATCGTGGCGTGGAGTGGTTCTGCATGGCTTTGGTTAGTCACTTCGAATTTCTGACATGCTCCGCAGCTGCGCACGTAATTCTTCGCATCCTTTCGTAGTGTTGGCCAGTAGAATCCTGCTGATATAACTTTGTGCGCCAATGATCAAGCCCCTTGGTGACTTCCGCAGTCCCCTTCATGTATTTCCATGAGGACGACTTGCCCTGCGGTAGGGTCGAGGCATTTGAGCAGTGGTCCTTCAACAGATCGCCGATATAAGTTTTCGTTGTAGATTGTATATTTGGCCGCTGCTCTAGTGAGGCGCACGACTTCGGTTCGGTCCTCGGGCAGGACGTCGTCAGCGAGATATTTTCGTATCGGTTCGATCCATGAGTTGCTGAGTGCTATGTCCATGACTTCTATGGCCATGTGCGTGGCTGGTTTTTCGGCCCAAGTTATGACGATTGGCTTGCTTTGCTTAGTTGCTTTAGTAGAGGCTAGGTTTGCTAGTGCATCGGCTTCCGCGTTCTCTTCTCGCGCGATGTGCTTTATTTCGCACTCATCAAACTCTTTCATTACTTCTCGCGCTAGGGTACTGTAGGGTTTTTCCGTGAACCGAATCACCAAAACCAATTTAAACTGGATCGATTTATGGTTATTGCACATAATTAAAATTCACAAAACCCTAGCATGCTCCTATGTATTTAATACATAGATTTGTGGATTTAGGGTTTACCGTTACTCCGTCGAGTCTGAACCGATCTTTCGCGTTTGAATTCCAAAACTCAATTCAACCACGCGATTCGATTTAATCTGCGGAAGCAGAAATTAGTAATCTAATTTCTTAGAAAAAATCGAAAAACAAAGAGAGAAGAAAAGAGAAATCTGTTCTCCAGATTAGATCTTCAGGGTTGTGTCCCAATGCTGCTCAGATCTGCTACTGGTGAGGATTCCACAGATCTGTATTGTAGGCCGGAGCAGAAAAATCCTTCTTCTCCCCTCTACAGGCACCGCCCACTCTCTCTTTGCCTCTAGGGTTTCACTGATTTGAATGTGTTCAATTGTGGCTAGGATTTCCAAATAGAATGGTCTATTTATAGACCCAGGGTTTTATCCCTAATAGGCTACTGGGCCCTTTTTCAGCATGTTTAAATGGGCCAGTCCTGGGACCTAATGCAAATAATAAAGTGGGCCTATAATTAATTAATTCCCATGTCCACAACCCAGGACACAATTAATTAATTAATATTAATTCTTTTTCACCAGAGAATTAATACCTACCTACCCTTTCATTACCACGTTATGTGAACGGGCTGCATTAATTGAGAATCCCCATATTTAAGGTTACCGGACATCCATTAATTAATCGGAGCCTCTGACAAGCTCTAACTACAATTAATTAATATCTTATAATTCCTGAGTAGTACCACTCAAACCTTATCACTCGTGCCTGAACTTAATCAGCCTGCAGGACTTTGGTACGATGAATGTTATTAAGCTCCTCAGGGAATGTCCCCATCCTATTACTCGGATATGGATACCTAAGTCCAGTCTCAGGCGGTACTACACGAACTGCTGTTACCCAAGATGCGGATATACGAGCACGTTACATAGGCTCTCCACCATGGCAAGTCAAAGCAACAGTCAACCCGTGCAAACCCCTGAACCTTCGTTAGGGTTTGGACTCAATTAATATAACAAGATCTTGTATTCGCTGATGTCAGACAGATGAATACATCTCACTGCGGTCCATCAATACGCCACCTCGGCGTACCAGCATGCCAAGTAACCAAGACAGACTACTTAATCCGACGATGCCGTAGCCATCCGGACAGACGTGTCCTCATACGTTGTCTCGGCTGTGATCAGGTTTATGTCTCACTAGGTCACGTGATCATACTGTCTTCTGCGATCTACAACACGCCGTATGATCGTCCCTATCGGTGAGACAAGAGGATACCATTGTTCATACATGTAAGATTGTTAACAGATAGGAGAAATAAACCGTTGTATACTCATTGTAATAAATGCTTTCAGTATACAAAACTCATCAAAGCATAACTAAGCTATTACAGAGTACACAGTCCGTCTATCTAGTCTGCTGTCACTTTAACCACTATCAGTGGTCGGCATCCACCTCAGACCCTGCTCACGAATATGTCTTTCGTAAACTTTCTGCAGCAAGCTCTTTGTAAACGGATTAGCAAGATTGTCAGCAGTGTCAATCTTCTTAATCAGCACATCGCCCCTCGATACGATTTCTCGTATGATATGGTACTTTCTCTCTATGTGTTTGCTTGCCCTGTGAGACCGCAGTTCCTTTGAGTTTGCCACTGCACCAGAGTTATCACAATAAATTGTGATGCTCCTTGGCAAACTCGGGATCACGCCCAACTCTAAAAGGTAGTTCTGGAGCCACACCCCCTCTTTCAAGGCGTCGGAGGAGGCGACATATTACGCCTCCATGGTGGAGTCAGCAATGCATTTCTGCTTTGAGCTCCTCCAAGATACAGCTCCACCTCCCAGGGTAAACACATATCCTGAGGTCGATTTCTTCTCATCATGGTCCCCTTGGAAATCCGAGTTTGTATAACCCACAGGGCACAAATCCTCACTTTGATAAACTAGGCAGAAATTCCTAGTCCTTTTCAAATACTTGAGGATGTGCTTCACAACAGTCCAGTGCGCCTGTCCAGGGTTACACTGATATCTTGCTACCATGCCAACGGCATAACAGATATCTGGCCTGGTACACAGTATCGCATACATGAGACTAACCACTGCCGAAGCGTATGGTACAAGACTCATCTCGTCTTTCTCCCGCTGTGTCTGAGGACACTGCCCACCAGAAAGACGAACGCCATGTCTGAAAGCTAGCAAGCCTTTCTTGGCGAGTTGCATGCTGAACCGGGCTATCACAGTATCAACATATGATGCCTGGGATAAGCTCAACATTCTTCTCTTACGATCTCGTAAGACCTTAATCCAAAGAATGTAGCCAGCTTCTCCCAGATCCTTCATTTGGAACTGTTCGGATAACCAAACCTTGATTTCGGACATCACTCCCTCATTGTTTCCAAATAGGAGTATGTCATCAACGTATAGTGCAAGGAAGACCACGCTCCCACTGATACAAAGTCGGTAAACACAACTTTTATTTTCCAACTGTGCAAATCCATAGGATTTAATCACATCGTTGAAACGTAAGTTCCACGACCTTGAAGCTTGCTTAAGTCCATACAAGGACTTCCTAAGCTTCCAGACAAGATGTTCTTCGCCCTTGCTTATGTAACTCTCGGGTTCCTGCATATAGATGTCCCTACCTTCTTCAAGGTAACCATTTAGAAAAGCGGTTTTGACATCCATCTGCCAGATCTCGAGGTCCATATGCGCAGCTATGTGATAAGCTCATTATTTCACTCACTTATCTATATTATTTTCCTACTATTTTATGTAGATTTATTGAGTTTATATATATATTTTATGCATGATGTCAATATTAGGTGGTTTTAGGTGTGTTTTGATGTTTATGCAGGTTTTTAGGCCTAAACTCACGAGAAAACCGTTCCGGAAGCAGTGACGTGTAAGAGTAGCAGTGAATAGTTTTTCCACAAGAGTAATTCGGGCTATTGGCGCATGTAAATGGATGATGCTTTGAGTTAGCTCTCCAACGCAACTGGAATCGGGTCAATCGGAGTTCGGAAGAGGAAGTTATGGCCAAAACCGTGAGACCGCGCAGACGAGGCAAAGAAGGCACAGTGCTCGACGAGGGGAAAAAGAAAGATCGACGGAAGCAAAGGCCGCGTCGATAGCTGCCAATGCTCGTCGATCGATGAAGATGTTTCAGGAGCAGCGATCGACGCCAGAAAGCCACGATCGACGTGGACCTGTTGGCGCGGGAAATTGGCTGAATTCGAGATTTTTCATATCTTTTGCCCTAGAATTGATAGGATACACCTCCACCTCTATATATATCCTTGTAATTTCGATTTTTAGGTGTGCTTGATTCCAGATTTCAGATTTTGAGAGATTCCAAGAATTTTAGAGTTTATGTTTGAAGACAGAAGTTTGTGGGAAGACATTCAGACCCAAGTTTTTATGCAATTCAGGTTTTATCTTTCTATGATGAATATTACCTTGAATATGTGTAACTAAATCTTTTCTCAGATTCTAGAGTTTCGAATTATCAATGTATACATGTTTGATTAATTGAATTATTTTCCCTTTCCCTTCGTAGTTTGTGAAATTTGTGCTTATTTATAATCTTGATTTGCTTATCACATCTTAGGATTATCTAGTTGATTACTTGAGACGTAACTGTTATAGTTTTCAATGGAAAGAGATTTTCACAATATAATCTGATTTCTTGTCGTAACTGAAGGAGATTGATTGTAGGAATAAATCTGTAGATCTTTGGAGTTAGTTAATTTATCTTGAACCGAGCGGAGATAGGTAATTAATTAATCTACTTTACGAATTGTCCAACAAAGAAGTTCGTAATACTTTTATGATATTTCACTATGAAGAGGAATTAAAATTGGGAATTAATCGATTCATTCATACATGTTATACTTGATAGGTAGATATCCCTGGAATCTGTGCTTCTCTTATTTGAATCTAAAAGCTTTTTAATTTCCTGTTTAATTTTCATTAGCAAGTATTACAATTTTCAAAACAACCAAAACTTTTTAATTGCTTTTCCTAACCAGTATTTTAAGAACGTCTGATTTAGTATTTAGGATTTTTCGTTGCTTCATTCCCCTGGATCGATAACGTTAGGGTTTACAAATTTATTTGCCACTATTTCTATAATTAATATGTAGAAATTACAGTGATCAAATTGGCGCCGTTTCCGGGGAGTGAACAGAATTAATCTTACTATTAAATCTGTGATTGAAATACTGATTTAGGCTGTAATTTTTGTATATTCTGAATTTTTTTTTTCTCGCATTTTCGTATTTTACGTCGATCAACGCTAACTCTCGTCGATCGACGGAGCTGTTTTCCTTTAGTCGATCGACGCCTCATCTCGTCGATCGACGCCGTATTCCTTTTTCAGAATTTCAGTTGTTTGTTTCAGTTCGTTTCATTTTATTTTTAGTTTTACCTCACTACCTCCTTTGCTGTACAGGTAGTGCATGAGTACAAGAGCTAGAGGAAAAGACCCGCTTTATTACTATCCGGACATTGAAGCCACTTGCAGAAAGATCCAAAGGAATAAGCGTGCTCAGGAAAGCTCAAGTAATCACACAATGGAAGATAACGTACCACCGCCTCCACCAGTGCTAACGGCAGAAGAGCAAGTTGTGCTCTTCCAAGAAGTTCAAGCTATGAGGGCACAGATCCAACAGTTCAACCTGGAGAGAGACCTCGAGAGCAACAATCCGAATGGAAGGGATCTTCGCCATAACCCACTATTTGAGGACAATCCCGACAATGAAGAGGAAGACAACCAGGATCCTCCAGAGGAATCTGACGATGAAGAAGAAGAGGAAGCCATGCAGAACCGGTATAAACCTCGGTTCAAGGAGACAGATTTCAAGATTAGCATCAATGCCAACAATTTTGAACTGAAGACCGGATTGGTACATGTTGGTCCCGGATATCAGGGTATACTTTGGCAGCGGAAAATGTGGTTTAGTTCGTTTCTTGCACTCTGCTGGTTACACAGCTGACTGGGACCTTGTCAGCTGGTAAGTCAACTGGCAACTGAGTATTCAGCTGACTGGCAACTGGCTGGTCAGCTGATGACTCAGGACTTAGAAAATTTTAGAGTCGAGTTTGCACAGTTATAAACTGGTTTCAGTTATACTCCAGCACTTGGGTGCTGGGTTTTAAATCAGTAAGTAAATGCTGAAAGCAGTAAATAACAAGGATATTTTATAGTGGTTCGATCAACTGATCTACGTCCACTCTCCAGTCGAAGCACTGGAAATTCACTAGAGTAATCCGGATACAAGATTATCCTACGATCTATCTCCAGCTGGTGAATGCCCCGTCCACCAGTCCACTGGATCAACCGCTCCCGGGTCTTGACCTTCTTCAACTCTTGTCAGCTGGATGGAGTGCGAGCACGTCACTTTAACCTCCACCGGTACCACTGACGACGTGGGTGTTTAGTTCTCCCAAGAACTTGACTCTGAGTGCGGCAAAAGCCCGTAATAACTCAGGTGCTGGCTGGCACGAGAGCTGCTGTGAACTTCCTCGAGGAGAAAGATCACCAATGAGATCTGAACTTACAAGCTGGAAGCTTGAAGTCTCGTGTTCGAAGGAATCGACACACGGAGTCTGTAACTCACAAGCTGGAAGCTCGGAGTCTCGTGTTCGACGAATAATCGACACACGGAATAGCTTTAAGAAAAGCCTCGAAAATATCTGCTAGATCTTGCTGGATAATTTCGGAGATAGCGAGAGGAAGGAGAGGAACTTTTTAATGTTGACGGTCCCGACGTATTTATAGACGCAGGAGCTCGATTCAAATCTCCTAGCCGTTTGGACACGTCCGGAAAAGGTCTCAGACCTAGGGTGTCCTTCTGAGGCGGCAGGTAGGCTTTTCCGGAAAGCGCCATGCCTTTGACCGCTTTTTCTGACACAGATCTCTTTGTGTCAGAACGGCTCTTCATCAGTACGAGGATCGCGACTGGCGTCTTGTGTCTGATGGACTTTAAGTTATCCTAACTTAAAGTCGTCCTTTGTCAGTCGGTTCCTCAGACGGATCATCTTTCTGTCTCTCTGGCGCTGGGAGTCTCTAACTGGTAACATCTTGACTGGCAGATCGTGCTGGTGATCTTGTGCTGGCAGTCCCTGCAGGTGACTGGTGCTGGTACAATCTAAGTCTACCAAATATCAGGATGTTTTCTTTCTCGGACTCTCCCACGACTGGTGAGGTCACCGCTGGTGAATAGTGTCAGCAGGACACGTATTCCGCTGGTGAGGTTTGTCAGCCGCCTGCTGATGAAATCCCTTCCAACTGGTGAACAGTATCCAGCACGAGTTTTGATCAGCTGCGACTTACAACTCAAAGACCTATACAGGACTTTACATTTAAGACTAGATCGACAGCTGACTCGAGACAACTGACGCTGGTAGGACTTGGGATTTGATGCACCAAAACTATAATCTATACAATTTTCCTAACAGTACAGATGGTGCAACAAAATCAATTCGGAGGAAGACCTACTGAGGACCCCTATGCGCATTTGGATAAGTTCATTATGCTCTGCAACACTGTCAAAATTGGAGGAGTCAGCAAGAGTGCCATCCGAATGCGTCTGTTCGCATTCTCTCTTAGCGATAAGGCACAATCATGGTTCACCGCACTGGACAAAGGAAGCATAGGCACGTGGACCGAATTGAGGAATGAGTTTCTGGGGAACTTTTTCCCTCCGAATGTTATTAGGCAAAGACGGAAAGAAATCATCAGGTTCGCTCAAAGGCCTGACGAGAGCTTCAGTGAGACTTGGGAGAGATTCAAAGAGCTGTTGAGATCTTGCCCCGGACATGGCTTTCCGCCAGGAGAACAGGCAGAAGCATTCTACGAGGGACTCAATGAGAAGACCGTCAAGTTGGTGGACACCACACTGGGAGACACCATCATGACGAAAAGCGGAAAGAAGTCCATGGAATTCTTCCAAAAGATGGCCAACAACACTCAACGGTGGTCCTCAAGTCGAACTCGGCCTGTGATGGCGGTCGAGAAAGTGGTGGAGAAAGTTGCCGAACAACCTGATTTGGCAACCGAGCTGAAAAAGCTAAGGGAAGACTTCGCTGCACTGAAGCAGGAGAAAACAGTTGCTGTAGTAGAGCCAGTGCAAGATCCGTCTCAGGGGGATTGTGCCGCTGTAAATTTCATGCAAATGGGTGGTTACCAAAACAACTACCGTGGAGGATATCAGCAGCATAATCAGCAGCACAACCAGCCCTATACCTACAATCACGCAAGGAATCACCCTGGATTCTCCTACGCAAACCCTCAAGCTGCAGAGCAACCACCACCAGGATTTGTCGTACAAGAAGGAGCAATAGTGGAGAAGAAGAAGCCAAATCTCGAGGAGATTTTGGCCAAGTTCATGGAAGGCTCTACTGATACTGTAGCCAAGTTGAAGCAAGAAATTGCAGGCGTGAATACTAAAGTGGACCAGGTGCAGAAGCATGTACAAATCATAGAAACCCAGGTCAGCCAGATCGCCGATGCCCTCAGAGCCCAGCACAAGCCGGGGCAACTTCCGAGCAACACTCAGATGAACCCCAAGAACCAGAATCAGAGAAACCAAGTGAATGCGATCACTCTGAGAGGGGGCAAAACCTATGAAGGGCCCAAGCAAGCAGGGACAGACACCCGAGATGAAGAAGAAGTCGTCACAAGCGAAGATCCGTCGATCGACGATGCTTCCCCGTCGATCGACGAAGATCCAAAACATTCGTCGACCGAGGCTGAATCTCGTCGATCGACGACCGCCCCTGCTCTACCAATGTATAAGCCTCCTTTGCCATATCCGCAGCGGTTTGCCAAAGCAAAGATGAACGAGAAGTATGCACGCTTTCTTGAGAACATAAACATCAACATCCCGCTGATTGAGGCACTACGAGAGATACCGGGGTATTTGAAGTTTTTGAAGGATATGGTCTCACAGAAAAGACCCTTCGTGGAGCACGAGAGGGTCAACTTGTTCGAGGAATGCAGCGCGATTATTCAGAAGAAGATGCCGCTTAAGAGAGAAGACTCGGGATCCTTCACGATCCCCTGTGTCATTGGAGGAGAGACCTTTGGGAAGGTCCTTTGCGATTCCGGCGCATCCATCAACTTAATGCCGCTGTCAATCTTCAAGCGACTAGAGATCGGGAGCATCAAACCAACAACCATATCATTGCAGATGGCTGACAGATCGGTGTCCTACCCAAGAGGCATCGTGGAAGACGTACTTGTGAAGGTGAAAGACTTCATCATTCCAGCAGACTTCGTGGTACTTGACATGGAAGAAGACCACAACATCCCGCTTATCTTGGGGAGATCTTTCTTGAAGACTGCTGGAGCATTGATTGACATTCGAGACGGCAAACTGACGTTCCGAGTTAATGACGAGTCGGCCACCTTCCCCATCTACAAAGCAGTGCAGAAGCGTAATGAAGGGAGCTACCCGGAAGAGTGCCACATGATCAATTGTTCAAATCCGGTGATTTCCTCTCCCTTTTCTTCTCTTAAAATTGATCCGGATTTTCTGGAGAACCGCTTACTACACTCTTTGTGTTTGTCTTCAGATTTGGATAAGGCGGACGATGAGCTTGTGGATTTGGTGATGGAGCTGGATGTACCCGAGGGAATAACACAGGAGAAAGAGAACAAACGGAAGCACTTATCAAGCCGACGCAGCCAAAAAAGAAGAGAAAATGTGGAAATACCTCCACATCGATCAACGCACACCATGCGTCGATCGACGCAGCCTTTGGATCCACGACAATCGACGCTACTATCATGTCGATCGACGCACGAAGGAAGTCAGACTCGGAGCTTTCGTCAGCAGAAGCAGCGCGACGTAGAAAAGGGATTGCGGCAGTTTCACCCATGTCAACCGACGCAAATCGGGGAAAATTGCAATCTAACTCTAATCCGCTGGTTTTGGAACTCAAGATTCTTCCGACACACCTCAGGTATGGGAAGTTGGAAAAATTACTACGAGTTCTACGGAAATACAAGTCCGCCATTGGGGGGACATTGAGAAACATCAAGGGGATCAGCCTCTCATTTTGCACACACAAGGTCCTTCTGGAAAAAGACACCAAGAAATGGGGGATGCAAGTTGTCAAGAACAAAGATGGAAAGGGGGTCGCGAAAGGACCTGCCTGGACCCAACCTCCCTGATGGTGATTGGAGACTCCGGGGGATAAAAAAGTTGATGTCTGAGATCAACTACCAGGTATCGTTCCCTCTTTTGTCTGATTTTCAAACTTATTCCACTCTTCGAGTTGGAAATAAGTTTGGGGGGATGTGGACAAGAGAGATGGAACGTCATCCTATTTTTTTCTGCTTTTTGTCTTTAATTTTTCGTACCTTTCTATTTTATGTTATTTTGTGGGGAAAAATTTTGAGTTTTGAGATAACCTGAACGAGATTGTGAGATTAGAATTGATTGAGGGTTGAGTATTGAATTGATTGAGATTGTGGTTAGATGCCTATAAATGTAGAATACCGCATGATAGGACTGATTTTACACTTATACTTGCATGCTGATTGAGCTGATTTGAAATTGACTGTGGAAGAAAATTTTTGAATCCTTGTGTGAGAATTTGAGCCTTTATTTCGTTTGATGTGAGATTCACATGTGTGTTTTGATTTCTCTAGATCTTGCCTATTTTCTGTGTTGAGACTGCATAGTGTGCACAAGTTTAGGAAATGATCTTAGGCCATCTTTGTTAACCCAATATCCTAAACACTGTCCCTTCACAATAAAATTTTCCCTAGTTAGCCATTTTGAGCCTATACAGTTTTTCTTTCCTTGTCTATGAGATTAAGAAAAGTATTGTCTCACTCGTGTCTTGAGTTGTGGTATGTAAGGGGATTGATTGGTGAATTGGTGATAAGATATGATAAATTAGTGGTGAAAAGAAGCTCAAAGAAATAATTAGAATTCTCATAAGCTCTCTGAAAAGAAAAGAATACAAAATTATCGAAAAGAGCATAAGAGATTCAAAATGAGCTATAAAAAAAATTATATTGTGAGTTTGTTGATGTATATGAGGAGATAAGGTGGATGATTATAGATGGTGGTTGGAGATGTTGAGAGTCATGAACTCAATTGATTTAGTCACTTGGCCATATTTCCCTACCTTATCAGAAAAAGCCTACGTTACAACCTTTCGAAAGTCCTTTTTGATTCTAGACTTGTGTGCACATTCTAGCAGTGGAGATATTAGAAAATTTGCAAGCCTATGGTAGAAATTTCTTCATACATGTTGTTGAGTGCTTTCATCTTTACCTTAAACACTTGAGAGTTGAGCGATACACCTCATGTGAGTTCTTCCACGGTTGATGAATTTTCCGTCTCTTCCAAATTGCTTGTGGGTAGTGGATTATTGGTTCTTGACTGTGATGAATCTTGTGAGGCATTGCACTTTGACCACATGATCTTTTGATTTCTTTCTTGCCTATTGATTGAGGACAATCAAACGTTCAAGTTTGGGGGATTTGATAAGCTCATTATTTCACTCACTTATCTATATTATTTTCCTACTA
>JAPKLW010006698.1:0-16757 GCA_026898455.1 Plectranthus barbatus
ATTGTCTTGTACTTTGCCGATGAGAGCCAGTATTGTTTTTTTTTTTTTAATTTTTCAAATCAATTGTAGCTAAAAATAAAAGATTTTTTTACGTTTTGACTTTGCTCGTTAAGGTTGTGTTTCAAATCGTTAAACCGGCCGAACCAAACCATTTTATTTGGTTTGGTTTGGTTTGGTTTGTAATATTAATTTGGCCGGTTTGGTTTGAGAATTTTTCAAACCATATTATTTAGTTTGATCCATATTTCAACCCTCAAACCGACCAAACCTGACCGTGTACACCCCTACCCACGAGGTAATGTGGTAATATAACATTGATGATACTAAGATCAATATTAATTATTATTATTACTACCAATGTTATATCACCACATCATTGGTAGACACATTAACACATATCATGGTGCTAGATGAGCATTTCTAGAACAAAGAATTGATATGTTTTAACAATAATTATTAGTCAATGATATTTTAGTTAAGTTATGGAATCTTAGATTATATTAAATTAAGGATACATTCCGCAGTTATATAATGTGAATATTGAAATATATATAGAACATATTTCACAAAAGACTATAATTAGAGCCATATATAGTTTTCTTACTTCACTTACGATTTGACTTGCAATAGAAATTAGGCTTACTACTACGATTAGGATTTATTATTTCCTATAAATAAGTTACTTATATAATTAGTAATGTTCTACTATTGTGAATATCACTACAAGAACTTTAACAAATTGAATATACCGCCGTCACATATAACCATAATTGGCTTATATTGACCAACAAAATTGTATGTTCACGTGTTATTTTCAAAGCATTGTTGTAAAAATCTCCACCTAGACACTAAACGTTTCCTAAACAAATCAAAAATCATCAAATTCCTATATCTATAAGATTCAGCAATTAATCAGTGCTTAGATGCTGATTAGGCGAATTAGGCAGTCTAAGCATCGATCTAAGTGGTAAACTAGGTAGGTTAGGTCATGCTTAGGCGCTAAGCCCTATTTGAATGTCTGGCTAGCGCCTAGCAATTTTTGTAATCATGTTTCAAAGTGATTTTTTTTGTCAATATCTTATAACAAAGTTATCAATATTTTTAACATTGAGGTAGTTATTTGGTCACACCACAACACATAACTTGAACAATAACATGTAGCTTGACTACCTTAAACAATAACGACTCAATAAAGATGGCCTGGAAGAATAGGTTTGACGATGATGGAAAGAGGGTATTTAGGGTTTGTAGTAAGCCCATAACTCTCCTCCATGGATATATCCACGCCGTCATCCAACTTCAACTCAAATCCATGCAACAAATTAGCCAACGTCGTACGAACAATCTTAAGTCCGAGGTTGTATCCGGGGCATCTCCTCCTCCCCGACCCAAACGGCAACAGAGCAAAATCACTTCCCGTCATGTCGATCTCATTTCCGACAAACCTCTCCGGCAAGAACTCCTCAGCTGCATCCCACAATTTAGGGTTCCTGCCCATGCTCCACGCATTGATAATTACTATTGTACCCTTGGATAAGTTGTAGCCTGCAACTTCACAATCTTGGATTGCACAGTGAGGGCCTAACAGTGTAGCAGCTGGATGCAATCGGAGTGTTTCCTTCACGATCGCCTCTATGTAGGGTAACTGAGTGAAGTCATTCTCTTCCACCCATCTGTTTCTTCCGATCACCCTGTTGAGCTCGGCTCTCGCCTTCTCGATTACCAGTGGCTGCTTCAGAAGTTCGTGTATGGCCCATTCGATTGTGGTGGTTGAGGTATCTGTGGCTCCAACAAGTATGTTCTGGGATGTATTATAAATAAGACTAGAAACAAGTAAACAAAATAATCGAGGTTTATCAATTTAGAACTGCATGTATAGTACGACTTGAAATTTTCAAAAAAAATCTCAATTCAGAATCTAAAAGATTGTAAAATTCTCAATTTCCTAAATTTTGAATTAGAAATTTATCTTTCTGGTTATGGACAACTAAATTATCTTTTTTGTTAACAGATAAATCTCCTAAAGTGATAATATAGAATATACAAAGAACGGTAGTAAGTCATATATTCAACATATGGTTTTAATTACTTGGTGCCTCGCGCCCAATTTTAATTAGATATGTTAACATAATCTTTTGGAAATTTAAGTAAATATGACATATTTTCTGTGTTTTTGTAAATATATCACACTTTTTAAAAGAGTATTATATATAACACAATTTCTTAATATTAGCAACTACAGCGCAATATTTGAGAACCTTGTAGTTATAACACAATATTTAAAAGTTTTGCAATAATAACATAATATTTATTTATTCAATTACAAATGAACTGAAAATCTTAAATTTTATAGAAACTTATCCTATGTTTTTTATATCTGTTAGAAAACAAACTTTAAATGTTTTTTTATATCTGTTAGAACGTTCTAGTGTAAGAAGTTTGATAAAAAGAGTAAAAATTCTAACCGACAAGATGCGGTTCGAGTTATGCATGCCACAGTACGTAATTTGCCAAGGTAAGTTTAATGGTGACCATATGAATCATGATCGTAAGAAAAAGGGTGGGGGATGGGATCTCGGCCATGGAGAAAAGGCGATGCACGAGAGAAAGATTTTTAGGGTTTCAGCCGTTCTGTACCATGTAAGAAGTTTGATAAATGTCTATCTTATTGATAAAGAATGTACAATATGATTTCTATTTATATACAGAGTTATGCATAAAATATACTTAGATCTAGTAAGATTTGAATATATAATGTCCTTATTTATAATATCTGTAGAGATATCTTCAATATCTTTCATATATAGGATTTTTCATTCTCAAAAATATTTATAACTGAAAATAAATTAGTATAATTAAAATAATTATTTTCAAAAAACATATAATTTAAAAAAACCTTAAATACACTCTCTACAAGTTGAAGATAAATAAATGATTTTTTTTTCAATTCATGCAATTAACCGTTTTTATAAATAAGAAAAATAAATATTTTATATTTTTTGTTAGATGATTCAAATAAATAATACTTAATTAGATATTTGGATAATGATGATCTAGCTTTCCTTTGTTATGTGATTTAAAAATATTATTTCGAAGTTTACAAGACTATAGTTTTTTAAAATGTGAAAAAAATAACTGATGTAGCCCGGTCTAAACCGAGTTAGGTACTGATAGTGATTATTGCCTACTAAGATTTTTTTATCGTTAGGCATTCATGGCGATTATTGCCTACTAAGTAGTAAGTAGTGCTTTTTCAAAAATAAATAAATTAGAGCATACTATTTAAATATAAAATAATATTTCTACTATTAATACTCGAACTTAGAACTAATTGATTATAGAAAAAATGCTTAACCAGTGCATTCTGGAACCAAGGATCGACCAAGTAATTTTTACGTGCACCAGTGGCTGATCTACATGGGATATAGCCCCTCGTAACAAAGAAAAATTTGATTGAAAATAAAGAAAAATATGATATTTACGAGAATTTTCTGAATCTGCCACTAACATGCACGCAAGCATACAATTTCAACGAACAAAAAATATAAAGAATTAGTGAGAAATGAGTACCATTATCAACGCCTTGACACAATCCCTCGTGAATTCAACTTCAACGTCAGTTTCCTCAGCTCTCTGCAGCAAAACATCTACAAAATCTTCCTTTTCAGCTGCAGTACCCCTTTTGCCCAAGTGATCATCGATCACAAACTCGCAAAATCTATCCATTTTCTTTCGTAAACCCTTCATCTTCTTCACGTATCCCTGCAAATCAAGGAATCCGAGCCACGGGATCCAATCCCCGACGTTGAACGCTCCATTAAGCAGAAACCACTCCTCCACCATCTCTCCCAGTTCATCCATGTCCACCACCGACTTCCCCTCTTCTATCTCACTAAAGAATTCATCCCTAAAAATCATCCTGCATATTATAGATAGACTGAAGCGCGACAGATGGTCTCTCAGCACCACCGGCTTCCCCGACAGAGACCGGAGACGGGAGAGGAAGCTGCGCCTTTCTTCAACACGAATTCGCTCCGATGAGTCAAGCTTCTTGGCACTCAACACCTTCGTCATGTAGATTTTACGCGCTTCCCGCCAGTAGGGGCCGTAGGGGGAGAAGGAGACGTCGGAGTAGTTGTAGCTGATGTGTTTGTAGGCAGCAAAAGTAGGCCTCGAGGCGAACACTGCATCGTGGACTTTCAAGAACTGTTTGGCCATCTCCGGCGATGATGCGATCACGACGGGGGATTTTCCGAAGTTTAGTAGCATGATTTCGCCGTATTTTTGGGAGAGATGGTGAAGGGATTGGTGTGGGATTGAGCCAAGAACGTTCAGATTGCCTATTATAGGCCATGGCTTTGGGCCCGGTGGGAGTTTTCGTTCCGGCCGCCGTCGTTGGTGGTTGAATATGGTAGAGATGAAGGCTAGGACAAGTGCAGATAGAAGAGTTAATAGTAACCATGAATTCTCCATAGCTTGTTGCAGAAAAACTAGTGTTGTTGCACTTATGTATGATGCCCTATTTTCTTTATATGTTTCTTTATATATACTCCCTCTGTCCCGCCCGAATTGTCCCACTTTTTTTTTTTTTTTTTCACTTCATTAGTCTCACTTCTATAAATGGTAACCTTTTTTCACACTCAACAATAAAATATTAATTCCACTCAACTTAGTCAACACTCACATTCCTTGGTTATTGTGCCAGGTCAAACCGGGACTATTTGAACAGGACGGAGGGAGTACATGAATTTACACGCTAATCACGCGTTTATAATGTATTCACAAACTGATGAGGCAATAAGCAACTTTAATTTATTGTCACATCAGCTATGAGCAATATAATATTTCTGGAATTTTTATATATATTTACAAAAAAATTATTTGATATTAAATAAGTTTAAGTTTTAGGATTGATTATGGATGGGTGGCATTTTTTCTTTATAATATTTTTGTATTTTTTTTTAATTTTGTATACTCATGAAGGCATAATATATACAATAAAAAAAATAAAAGAAATCTAACAAAACATATTTCTTATTTAATGCAAAATATGTTTTAAACCAGAATTCATTTTCAAAATTCAAATATTCTGGCTTTTGATGTGGGCTAGCATGATATACACATATATTTTTTTCAATTTTTCTTAGATTTTTTTAAATGATTTAGAAAAAAAAATGTATATACATTTCAAATTAAAGTTTTTCGAGAATGTTGTGGTACTTATAAATTTCTTAAACCTCATAAAAGATTTGAGAGAAAATACACATGGCCATGCCATTATTGAATTTTGCTAAAATTGTGGAATTGATATTAATTCTTAAAATACTCAATTACTAAATTGATATTATTGAATATAATTGTCATGAACTTTGAATATAAAATATTGTAGAATGATATTTTGACACGCCTTTATAATCTAAAAAGTCTACTTTATACGGATTTTCCTTCTCAATATGAAAATGATGAAATATGAGTCCGATAATGCAATCAACTCAATCGTATTTGATTGTTGTCTTCTGATGCAGGAGAGTGGCCGAATTATCTACATCAAAATTCAAAACATAGTGCACATTACTGATTAGTCCTATTTTTCATTTTAATCTGTTCCATTAGATTAGTCTTATTTTTTAAAATGAAAATTAATTTCTTTTATCAATAAATTATTAATTCCACTATTGATTATTGTGCCCGTCAATATGAGACTAGTCGACCGGAACGGAGGGAGTACCTTTTATAGTCAGAAGATTAAAAAAAGTTAATTTAAAGATGTGCTGCACCAAAAGTTACTCTAAATGAAATTGTATTGGTATTAAATTATAAACAAGAGTGGGATTACAAGAAAGCATTATAACGGTCAGGAATATATACTCTATGATAGAAAAGGGGGTTTATTTGATATATACAAATTTTAAGTGCCCTAAGACTTGTGGAATTCGTAACCTTCGATTATTGTTGTTATTTCTGAAATCATGTAATGGGATATTAGTGGCGTGAATCTCAGCCTCGATCCGATGTGGATGCACCAATCATGGGATATGTGGATATCCAGTTCCGGCTGTTTCCAATTGGGTTTACTAATCTTTTGAAGACCGTTGTTGTCGTATGTGAACTAATCAAGTGTAGTGATCCATCGAATGCACGAACACGCTGGTCTAACCAACTGGTCATGAAGGGTGCACGAACGCACCTTCCGTCCAAGAGATAGAAGTTGCGCTCTTTTGTTAGAGAAGCATCGAATTCTTGAGCCCAAACTCCTTTGAAGTAGACAGCGTTTCCTAAGATAAGGCTAAGTTGGTCTGTGTTTGTATTGGGTGGGATTATTTGTTTGGTGAGGCCTTTTGTTTGCTTTTCTGCCCACTCATTTCACTTGCCCTATTGCCTTTTCACCCTTTTCATATAGCAAACAAATAAGCCATTCAATTATGATTTTTCAGAATAAATCATAAAAACAAAAATAAAAAGTAAAAGGTTAAAAATCCCTTATCGAACAAAATTTGGAAAACATGTGAAAAAACAAAAAGTTATATTGTGGAATTCCCCTAATTTCTAACGCAATTAATTAACCCACAAAGAAAACATTGTTTAACGCCAAAAACTTTGCTTTCAAACTATATCTAGTGCATTGCATAGATTATTAATACAATATATTTTATGATTCATAGATTATGGCTTTATAATGAAACCAATACTTTATTTGAATAATCATGAAATATGTTAAAAAAAAATATAGAGCTTAACAAAAACTATGAATGAATGCATGCTTTATTAAATTAAACAGAAACCCAATAACCTTGATGGTGACGGTGTTAGACTTTTAAAAGTCTAACACAACACTCTTACACTTTAGTGTTAAACTTACCCTTTCATGCTGTGACACGGCGAATGTAAACGATCGGAGGAAAGAGATTCACTCTTGTAGTCGTTGATGACTACTCGAGGTACACTTGGGTGAGGTTACTAAAGACTAAGGACGAGGTCAAGCTCTAGCTTCCAGAACTGATAATGAGAGTTCACAACGATAAGGGAGTGACAGTGAAGCGGATAAGGCCCGACAATGGAACTGAGTTATGCAATGGACCCTTGATGGAATTCTGCGCAGACATCGGAATTGCTCACGAGAAGTCAGCTCCTAGAACTCCTTAACAGAATCGTCTTGCTGAAAGAAGAAATCGCACACTCAAAGAAGCAGTAAGGACCATGCTTGCTGAAGCCAGTTTAAGCAAAGGGTATTGGGGAGAAGCCTTGATGACGATATGCTATACTCAAAATAGAAGTGTCATCAACAGTCGTCATCACAAAACTCCCTACGAGGTCTACAATGGTCCTAAGCCTTCAATAACTCATCTACGTGCTTTTGGTTCTCCATGTTATGTCCGCAATGACGGAAAGTCCTAAAGCTGATGAAGGGATATTCCTTGGTTATGGACATCATTCTCACAAGGGATATATGGTACTCAACAAGACTACGGGACTTGTGGAGATAACATGTAATGTTGAATTTGATGAGTTTGTTCTAGTGCGCAGGACCTTGAAAGAACTGGAGTTAGACAATCATGAGATCAAGGATGTGAATGAGAAACTGTGTTTTGAAAACGATGACACTATTCCAGTTTCAATTTCTCAGACTAAATCGATGAATGAAACGTCTAATTCTCCAGATGACTTGGTTGGATTGCAACCTACCGAAGGGGCCAATGATGCTATTGTACTTGCTGAGGCCTTAGATTTCCTAACCCTTAATGCAGACACGAATCTAGGGGGAATCCAAAATGAAGTTCAAAATGGAGCTCAAATTGAAAATGCTCAAACTGGAGTTGCTGAACCTGAAGTTGCCCAACCCGAAGAAGCCATTCCAGAAGATGCCGAACTGGAAACTGAAAAAGGCAAAACTGGAGTTGAAGGATCGAATGAAACTAACAATTCAATTTCTGTGTAGGATCCAGTTTCAGTTTTGGAAATTCAAGCTTCAAGAGAGGTGGAACTAAGTTTTGATTCTACTCTAACCTCTATTCCAGTTTCAGGCACTCACTTTCCAGGATCTTCCACTCAACCAATTGAAGTGAGTCAGCTCCAAAAGCCAAGGTGGTTGAGATATCATCCTGAAGATGTTGTGTTGGACAACATCGCAAACCCAGTTCGCACACGCCAAGGAAGTCTGTTATTGTCGTGCTTTATATCCCAGCAATCGAAGATAGCAAATACATTAAGTTCAACCGATTGGACCAATGCAAAGCAAGAAGAGCTAGCTGAGTTCACTCGTAACAATATATAGTTCCTGGTGGATAGACCAACTCACCAATCCGTTATTGAAACCAAATAGCTTTTCAAGAACTAGCGAGATGAAACAAGCACGATCGTGAGGAACAAAGCAAGATTAGTTGCCAAAGGCTATGCACAGTGCGAGGGCATTAATTTCGATGAAACAATCGCTCCAGTTGCCAGACTCAAAACCATCAGATTGTTTCTAGCCTACGCTGTACATCCCAACTTCACAGCTTTTCGGATGGATGTGAAGAGTGCTTTTCTAAATGGGGAACTGAAAGAAGCAGTCTATGTTGAACAGCCCCCAGGCTTTGAAGAAGGAAACCAAGTTTACAAATTGAGAAAGGCTCTATATGGGTTGAAGCAAGCTCCCAAAGCTTGGTATGAGACTCTGTCTCAGTTTATTCTCAAGAATGGTTTCCAGAAAGGAAAAATCGACACAACTCACTTCAGAATCAGGGATGGAACTGACATTCTGTTAGTTCAAATCTATGTCGATGATATTATCTTTGGTTGCAAGAACTTGGAGTTATACGAGAAGTTTGCCCAATTGATGCAAAGTAATTTCCAGATGAGCGTGATGGGCAAGATGACTTATTTCCTCGGTCTTCAAGTTATTCAGTCTGAAGGAGGAATCTTCATCAACCAAAGGAAATACACCAAGGACCTGATAAATAAGTTTTGTCCTGAGAAGACTAAGGCCTTGAGGATCCCTATGAGCCCCAGTGCTCAGATCAAACTTGATGAAGAAGGAGAACCTGTCAACCCAATGAGCTATAGAGAAATTATTGGTTCTTTGTTATATCTGACCGTGAGTAGGCCGGATATCTCCTATGTTGTTGGTGTTTGTGCGAGATTTCAAGCAAATCCTAAGAAATCGCACATGGAAGCTGCAAAGAGAATTGTGAAATACCTCAAAGGAACTGAGTCCTTAGGTATTTGGTATCCCATAACTGATGAACTGATTCTCAATGGATATTCAGATTCAGATTTTGGAGGTTGCAAAATTGATCGGAAGAGCCCAAGTGGAACATGTCAGTTCCTAGGCCACAAACTTATTAGTTGGTTTAGCAAGAAGCAGTATTCCGTTGCTACATCTACCACTGAAGCTGAATACGTAGCCGTTGCTAGTTGTTGTGCTCAAGTTCTGTGGATCAAGCAACAACTCTTGGATTATGATGTTAAAACTGGATACGTGCCAATCTATTGTGACAGTAGCAGTGCTATGTGTATCACTATAAATCCAGTTCACCACTCAAGAACAAAGCACATTGATATCCGACATCATTTCATCATAAATCATGTGGAAAAAAGGATATCTCTAAGGAGTATATCAGAGCTGAAGATTAGTTGGCTGACATCTTCACCAAACCTCTTCTAGAAACGAGATTCAAGGAGTTATGCATCAAACTTGGATTGCTTGAGTTCGATGAGATCTCATTTGAAGAGGAGTAGATGCGGATTAAAACTGAGTCCTAGCTCTTAGTTTTCAGTTTTGAATATCTTTGAAATTTTAAATGGTGTCGATGAAGGATTTTGAAGATCTGAAGATTTCAAATTTGCAGTTCTATGGATCTCGTGCTCAGTTTTCAGTTTATGGTTCTATACTTAGCCATTTTTATCATTAAGTGGTATTGGCGGAGTAACTGAAAAACTGAAGTATGAAAACTTAAGTTTCTAAGTTTTCAGTTTTGGATTTCTTAAAGGAAGGTTGCGGAATTAAACTAAGTCCAAGCTCTCGGTTCAGAAATTGAAAAATTGAAATCAAAGTTATTTTTCAATTTTCAGTACGAGAGGTGGGATAATTTAAATTCAAAATGCTAACTTATCGGACACGTCGCATTAAATACAACACAGGCGCAAACAAACCCTGGAGTGCCTCGTGTCAATCGTCGAAGGCAGTTTAACAGGCGGTCAATCCCAGCCCATGATCGTGAAATGTTGACTCAATTCTGGCCAATCAAACTCAAATCCAATTTCTATAAATAGGCAAAGCAATTCGAGCGGTTACACTTTCTGAAATTTTACCATTTCTACTCATATACTCAAGCCTTCATTTCCAAAAATCCCTAAGTGCATTCAATTTGTTCTCGACCAACATTCTCTTCATTTACACCCAATCATTAGCATTAAAGATACCGAAAAGAACCACTGCCGAAAACCCAGAGAAAGACACATCCACCTCGGGTCGGACTGAATATCAGTCTGTTGATCACTACATCCCATATGGTGAACTTCTGAAGCTTGCCTAGGAAGATGCTTAGAGACTGACGCCCGAACAGAAGAGGGCGGCCCAAGTTCATAAGAAAAAGATCCTTTTGTTGGAGGAGGCTCTGAAGGTGTGCCCAGATCCTCGTCTGGAGGAAAAACTGAGGAGTGAAGAGTTGATTTTCTTTTTAACTGTCTATACGAGAAGATTTCATCCCTACATGGTGGCGGGATTCTATGACAATGTCGTGGTGGCGTTTGATAAGAGGTCCTTTGGTACCTCTGTGGCTGGTGTACAGATCAAAGTCCATCCCGGACTGCTGAGCCAATTATTCGGATTGAGGAACAATGGTGTTCAAATCCACACCTACAAACAAGCAGGTCCTAATGGTCGAAAGGAGATGGAGAAGCATTGGAGGGACTGGAAGAAGGAGTCGGTCCAAACTCCCAAGAAGGTGAGCCACAAAACCTTTAAACTCGACAGTTTTTACAAGTTCTTGGGGGACATAGCTATCAAAATGCTTCAATGTGAAGTGGGTTCCCACTCAGAATTGAGCAAGAAGAAGTACTCAGTTCTGATGGCCCTTGATGATGAAGATCAAGGCAATTGGGAGTTTGCCACAGGAGTCGGATTTGGACTGAAAGTCAATTATTTGATCGAGAAATTGGTGAAGGTAGTGGCCCACTACAAAAAAAAATGGTCGATAATGGCGACAAGAATTGTCACTATAAATATGAATTTTGTCACTATAACATCTTAGTGACAATATTGTGTGTCGTCGCTATGTCGTGGCTACTGAATAGTGGCTAAAGGGTTTAGCGACGAACTACGATAGTTGTCACTATTGCTCTATTTTATTGTGACTCCAATTTTCATCACTAATTTACTATTAATTAGTTACAAACTATAATCGTCACTAAAATGTCATAATATAGCCATACAGATGTGTTGTCACTAAATAAACATGTTTTAGTCACTACAATAATTATCACACTAAAACTTTATAATAATATATTTTTATATAATTACGAGTTTAAAATATTAATTTTAAAAACATATTCAAAAATCTTTAATTTTATTGGACGAGAAAAAATTAATATTATATTTAGAAAAGTGAGTTGGGTTGGGTCACCATTAATAATGTAAATTATATTTAAATTAGGTTGTAAGTTGTTATATGATTGAAAGATATTTGAATATTTACAACAGACCTATGAAGTTTTGGGTCCATATCAAGTGAAACTTTTACAAACTAACTCTAACCCTTTGATTTTCGAATAGCTCATGGGACTGATGAATTTCTAAATTAATCTTTTCAATATTTGATTATTCATCACAATATTTTATCTAAACATGGGCGAGAGAAACTTAAGTGGCTCTATTTCACTCTCCATTTTCAACATGTATCGTCGTTGGAGGGCGGAGGCAGATCTATTCACATAGTTGGAGTACAATTGTACTCCCAAAAATATTTTTTTCTTTTTATTAAATATATTTTTACTATTATTTATATATATTTTTACATTATGTATCCCAATTTTTTTTATTTATACATTGTACCCTCAATTCTAAATTTTTAGATCCGCCATGTTGGAGGGTAACTATATATTTTTCAGGTAGACTCCCAAATGACCTGTGCAGAAACAGTCATCGCAAACTTAGCAAACTTGATCTATCCTCCAACAATTTTAGTGGAGAAACACCATCGAGTTTTGGTGAATGCACGGCACTTGAAATCATTGATTTGAGTAACAACAATTTTATTGGAAACATGCCTAGAGGAATTCGAAACATCACTCTGATTTGGTCAATGGATCTAAGTTTCAACCATTTAGACGGTACGCTTTTGCTCCGATCCTACATAGATTTATTTATATTATTTTGTTTTAATTTAATTGAATATTATGTTATACTATTTTAAATTGTAATATGTTGTTGGTCTCGAGATTAAATTAAATATAGTGTGCAACGAAAATTTTAATATCAAACGTGTTCTCACAAATTGATGGTTCTTAATCAGTTTGTGTTACTGAAAACAGTTTGTTAGCGAGTAGAAATTTTAGTGTTCAGTTTGAATATGTTTCAACACTAGAATGTGTTGAGTTTCAAAACCCTTGCAGAAATGTAAAAAGCAGTAATGAACAAGGATTTGTAGAGTTTCAAACAACTCGTCCTACGTCCTCTATTCAAACCATAGTTTGGAAATTCACTAAGCCTATGTTACAGAATGGTCTCGCGATCTATCGCTAACTATAAATGTTAGTGTCTACCAGTCCACTAGCTCACTCGTCCATGCCTCTGGTTCCTTCGACTTCGCAGATTTGGAGTGTGGGCACACCACGCAACCTCCTCCTCAAGAGTTGAGAGCTTTATAGTTCCTCCCAAACTGTCGAACTGGTTGGCTAAACGCCCGTAATAATCACTCCTAAAGATCTGCAGTGACTGTTGTGTTCTTACTATGAGATAAAGAACACCAATAAAATAACTCGAGCTTAGAAGCTACGAGTCTCGTGTTCAATAGATGACACACGGTAGGCTGAGAGTTAGCCTTGATGATAGAAACGCTCGAGTTTTCACTTGCGCAGAGTGTTGTTTCTATTTCCAGTTTATCTATATTTATCACTCTAAGTACTTCGTCTATTTATAGAAGAAATAGGTGCATTTCAAATTGTAGCCGTTTAGAGACATTTGAGTATTGTACAATCTTATACGTCTCTATTCTGACGGGAGAAGGGTCCTTTTCCTGAGATAAGAAAAGTGTTGCTACACTTAAGATGGAGTTGGAGAGAAAATATGTTTGAATATGTATTGCTTGAATTGGTATTTATAGGTGATACCTTGATGAATCTAGACTATACATATATTAGCATTAAAAATCTAAATACATGTAACTTGATTAAGAACATAAGTAAATACATGTACGATAAAATTCATGTACCATAATAATTGCAAATTACTAAAATCTTAACAAGGCTCCTATACCCAAGAATTCTAATCCCACACTAATCCATGTAGTGTTTGTCAACCGAGAACAACAACTTAACGCACAAATTATAAGAAAAATTATGCACAGAGAATTAAGTAATTGGACTACACAAGTAGCCTGCGGGGGATGTTAAATGAAGCTTCATTATTCAAGAACATCAGCACACAAATTGTGATAACAAGATCACACTTTCACGGCTATAGCTAGTCAATCTCTCTTCATATTCCCTTTACCTGCGTAGTATATATATAATAATATGATTAGAAATAGTACAGAATACAGTTGAAACTATAACTAACTTCCATATCTTCCTTTTACACATTTCCAACTATTTTTTTGCAGGTGCTATTCCACAAGGAATCGGAAACCTAACAAATTTGGTACCACTTAATCTTGCTGAAAACTATTTTTCAGGGGTAATACCTTCCACTCTAGGGAATAATAAGAACCTCGATTCCCTACTGCTTTATTCTAACTATCTTGTTGGAGAAATCCCACCATCCATTTGCGACTTACATAGGATTCGATATCTCCACCTGTCAAACAACAGTTTGCGAGGGTCACTTCCTATGTGTTTAGGAAACATGACAGAATCCTTAACTAAATGTATTTGTAATATGTGAAGAATTTTTACTTAATAAATCTAAATTCAAACTCCCAATTTAATTTCTTTATTTAATTTTATTTTCGAAATTGTTATAATAATGCCTTTATGTGTGGATTCTACCCTCCTTATCACTCTATAAGCTAATTATTTTGTGCTGATTTATTTTTTAGGGTTTCGACATGACCTTATCAACAGTGGGTAAAATAAACGAAAGTAAAGTGTGTATTGTGGAATCATAAACAATGTTGTAAAACTCAGGCAGCCAACCGAGCTGAGAAACCAATAATCAACACTCTGGTATTTTCTTTTCGATTTGTTTAGAATATACAATATTGTATTAATAAATATTGGTCTTGCTTCACCAACCCTTGGGACCCCATTACCATTAGCATTTAAGCTTTGGCTGAGCACAAACTCGCACATACTTATTTTTTAGCATCCTAAAAAGTTTCATACTAATGAAGTTAATAATGGATTCTTCTATAATAGAATTCTTCTTTCCTTCACCGATGTGGAACAACTTCATCAATGGTTCCACAATATCAACTTGCACTGAAAATTAAACTCTATTGTATAAGTATTTAATATTTTCCAAAAGAAATACTTTTAGACTTTTATATATTCTTTCTTTTTCTTTTCTTATAAAACATTTACTTTCATAATTTAAAATCATGTAAAGATGGAATACATAGAAAGAGGTAAAGTTTCTATAGAATACGATGACTTGTGTTTACTTGTACCCAAGAAAAAAATCGACAAGAGAAGAGTCCATGCTCATCACCAGTTAGAGCAAACTTGCATATTCTTGAGCAAGCTCTATGAATTCTTTTTCCCAAAAATTCACATTCGCCCTCTTCTTTTCCATCTGTCTAATTCATCATGACCTAGCAAACAGCAATCTCAAAAGCGACCAATCTTCACTTTTATTTCTGAAATCCCATATCAAGGACCCTCGCAATATGTTGAAGCACAACTGGACCACTGCATCCTCTGTGTGCAACTGGGTCGGAGTCACCTGTGACTCTGACCGGAACCTGGTGACCGGACTAAATATTTCAGGCATGGAACTCACCGGCAACATCCCGCCCAGCATCAGCAATCTTTCTGGTCTCGTCTCTCTAGATATGGCCAGGAATAACCTAAGTGGCTCGCTCCCACCCTCCATTTTCAACATATCGTCGTTGGAGGTAATTATGTTAGACCGTAACAATTTATCAGGTAGCCTCCCGAATGGTATCTGCAGAAGCAGCCTTGGCAAACTTAGTTTTCTTGATTTATCTTCTAACGCTTTGAATGGAGAAATACCATCGAGTTTGGTTGAATGCACGGCTCTCCAAGGGATTTATTTGAGAGACAACAGTTTTTTTGGAAACATGCCGAGAGGAATTGGGAACATTACACAGCTTTCTTGGTTGGATCTAAGTTCCAACTATTTAGACGGTACGTTTGTTAATTTTTTAATTTAATAGAATTGTAATACCCCGTACCTAATTTGTAATCTTGTCTATTTAAGTTGGATGTAACAATGGCATTACCTCAATTGAGAATTATAGGGGAATGATTTATTTGAATTTGGAGATTGGAATTGAGTCTATGTTCATAATTTGAGAGAAATAAAGGAAATTATGGATATAATGTTGTGTTGGAGAATGAGATTTGGATGTTTATGCATGTATTTTTGGAGTTATTGTGTTGGGAGTTGTTATGTATACACTCATATACATGTAATTGTAGAGAATATAATGTAAATTATACCTTTATGTATATACATGATTATAGCAGTATTATATATTGTAATATATGGCTAATATATGAGTATATACCATATATTATTACCCTTACCTTATTTTCATCGAGAGAGAGGGAGAAAGAGCAGAGAAGCTCCATTCAGACACACCACCTCGCCACCTTCCCTTTCCGACGAGACACCGGCCGGCTCCGGCCACCATAAGTCGCGAGACCACCGCCATCTCAAAGCTCTCACTCCCAGCTTTATTTTGAGCTAAGGTAGACTTCGTGGGGTGGAGAATCGACCAAGTTATTGAGGTAAGAAGGTGGGGCGCTCATCATCTCCAAATTTCCAGATTTTAATTTGAACCTCAGTTATATGTGAAATTCGTGAGCTAAAACATGTATTTTCGTGTTCCTCATGTATTAGTGATCATTCAGAGACCGAGAACTTCGAGTTGTGTCGCCGGAAATCGCTTCGTCGCCGTCAAACACCACCATTTCCGGTGAGAATTTCCCACTTGTAGATTTGGCGTTTAGATTGCTATCCATTGCTAGAATCGTCATCTAGGGAGTCTTAGGAGTGTAATGGTATGATTGCATGTGGATTTGGGTGGGTGAATCGCCGGGAAATTGGAGTTACAGGGCCGGAGTTCACGAGGAAGACGACTCGTCCCGAACGGGACGAAGCCATCCCGCTCGGGACGAGCTTCGTAAAATCAGAAAAAGGATGCAGGGCCATCCCGCTCGGAACGGGATGATTCCGTTCGGGATGAGCCACGGCTCTTCATGAATTCCGAATATTGTTCGTCCCGCTCGGGACGAACACATTCCGCTCGGGATGATTCTCGACCCTAGGGTATAAAATGATGTTTTTAAGCTATTTCTCAACCAACATCAAATATGTTTGAACCTATTGATTATATATTGAATCGAAGTACATCCTATGCAAAGAAAATAAGTTT
>JAPKLW010006700.1:0-16756 GCA_026898455.1 Plectranthus barbatus
ATCTACTACTGGTGAGGACTCCGTAGATCTGTGACTTGAGCAGGACCGGAATTCGAAAATTCTCCTCCTTTTCTCTTCTCAAAAACGGCGCACACTCTCTCTCTTAGGTTTAGGGTTTTTCAACTGAGTTACAACTTATGAGAGAGAGTTGTCTATTTATAGACCTAGGGTTGGAAACCCTAATGAGCCATTTTGGGCTCAATTCAGCACACTAGTTGGGCCAGACCTGGGACCTAATGCAAATAATAAAGTGGGCCTATAAATTAATTAATTCACATTTCCACAACCCAGGACACAATTAATTAATATTAATTTTTTTTCACCACAGAATTAATACTGACCTACCCCTTTATTACCACGTTATGAGAACGGGCTGCATTAATTCAGAATCCCCATATTTAAGGTTACCGGACATCCATTAATTAATCGGAGCCTCTGACAAGCTCTAACTACAATTAATTAATATCTTATAATTCCTGAGTAGTACCACTCAAACCTTATCACTCGTGCCTGAACTTAATCAGCCTGCAGGACTTTGGCACGATGAATGTTATTGAGCTCCTCAGGGAATGTCCCCATCCTATTAATCGGATATGGTTACCTAAGTTCAGTCTCCGGCGGTACTACACGAACTGCTATTACCCAAGATGCGGATATACGAGCACGTTACTCAGGCTCTCCACCATGGCAAGTCAAAGCAACAGTCAACCCGTGCAAACCCCTGAACCTTCATTAGGGTTTGGACTCAATCAATATAACGAGATCTTTTATTTGCTGATGTCAGACAGACGAATATATCTCACTGCGGTCCATCAATACGCCACCTCTGCGTACCAGCATGTCAAGTAACCAAGACAGACTACTTATTCCGACAATGCCGCAGCCATCCGGACAGACGTATCCTCATACGCTGTCTTGGCTGTGATCATGTTTATGTCTCACTAGGTCAAGTGATCATACTGTCTTCTGCGATCTACAACACGCCGTATGATCGTCCCTATCGGTGAGACAAGAGGATACCTTTGTTCATACATGTACGATTGTTAACAGATAGGAGAAATAAACCGTTGTATACTCATTATAATAAATGCTTTCAGTATACAAAACCCATCATCACCTACCGCTCGCGAGTTCGCAGAACTGTACAATTTGCATGCTCAAAATGGCGAGAATTACTATTTCTTCTCGAAACACTCCAGCAATAAAAGCACGCCACTGATTAAGGGATGTTCGACCAATAGTGCTGGCAGGGTCGAAGAGTTCTTCTATGTGCGAATACCGACTGAGCAACCCACCTTGTCTGGAGTTGTTCGAACTGCTTCTCGTAAGTCTCTTTTTCTTGTTCAAAAATTTGTAAGTCTCACTGACTTTATTTTTGCAAGACCGCCTCGCTCGGCACTTACCGAGGAGGAACGTGGTCGAATTGTGAAAGCGTACAAGTATTCAATTCAAGATATCGATCGACTCACCGGTTCTCGTTGGGCTGATATTGACGGAGTTAGAGACATGACGAAGCTTACTCCCGAAGAACTTATTCGTCTGTCGCAAAGGCGTGCGGGAATGAAGCACAAGAGAAAGAGAAGAGATGCTGATGGTGCCAGTGGTTCGAAGAAGGCGGATTCTGAGGTTGCCTCGAAGAACCAATCTGAGGCAGTCGACTCGGGCAATTAAGTTCTTGGGAAGATGAAGAAAATGGATTCGCAAAAGGGGCCATCTATCGAGGAGCACGAGATCCTTGATCTCACCAAGTGATAAGCTCATTATTTTACACGCTTATCTATATTATTTTCTACTAGTTTATGTAGTTTTATTGAGTTTATTTATATATTTCGCAGGAGAGGAGTCACCGTCGATCGACGCTCCTTCACCGTCGATCGATGCAGAAGTCTACTCCAGATACAAAGCTGCAGCAGTCTGAAGATCCACCCCTCCTCTGCCGTTCCCTTAGCGGTTCGCAAAGCAGAAGGAGGACTCGAAGTTCTCCAGGTTTGTGGAGAATTTGAAGAAGGTCAGCATCAACATCCCGCTGATCGAAGCACTGAAGGAGATCCCGGGGTACATGAAGTACCTCCGGAAATTAATGAGTGGAAAGAAGCAGTTCGTGGAGAACGAGATGGTGAAGATCCACGAGCAGTGCAGCCTGCTACTTCAAAAGCAGGTGCCCATCAAGAGAAGCGATCCTGGATGCTTCTCTATTCCGGTTGAGATTGGTGGACACACGTTCGAGAGAGTACTATGTGATACTGGAGCCAGTATCAACCTGATGTCGTACTCTATCTACAAGCGTCTCAACATCGGAGAGATGAGGCCCACGACGATCACCCTGTAGATGGCGGACCGATCTGTGTCCCGCCTGAAAAGTATACTAGAGGATGTGCTCATTCGCGTGGGCCATCTCATTTTTCCTGCAGATTTTGTGGTGCACGAGATGAAGGAAGATGAGAACATGCCCATGATCTTGGGGCGTGAGTTTCTCGATACTAGCGCCGCTCTCATTGACTGTTGAGGCGGTGAGATCACACTCCGAGCAAACGACGAAAAGATCACCTTTGTGATTGACAAGAGCAAGAAGAAGGCGGAGTGCAATCGGATCTCCACTACTGAAGAAAGGGATGAATCCGAGGAGGAAGAAGAAGCTGCCATTGAGTGGGAGCGAGGAAACGGAGGAGCGAAAGTGTCAACTATGCCACCTTTTTCTACACTCACTACCATCGTCAAAGACCGGAAGGTCTACATGGTGGATGCCCAAGGTCGGCGAGTCTGGACCCGACCTCCTTGGCACTGATTTGAGGTATCGTCGAGCTGCGATGTTAAATCAAGCACTTGTTGGGAGGTAACCCAACTCTTTACGTATTTTTTTTCAATTTTTATTTTTCGAATTTCTATTATTTCTGCACTAACAGTGTTTGTAGTAAAAAAAAATTGGAGTACGGCTCAACGTCGATCGACGCAGCCTGGCGTCGATCGACGCCGAGTAGACAGCCGGCGGAATGCACTTGATCCGAGAGAGGGTCACACGAAGGCTTCCCATCGATTGACGCCATCCAATGTCGATCGACACGAAGTGCTAACAGCAACTAATTCACGTCGTGCGAAGTTTGAAGACTCCGGGAGGATAAAAAGTTGATGTCTGAGATCAACTACCAGGTATCGTTCCTTCTTTTGTCTGATTTTCAAACTTATTCCACTCTTCGAGTTGGAAATAAGTTTGGGGGGATGTGGACAAGAGATGGAACATTCTATCTTTTATTCAGTTTTTCGTATTTAATCTTATTTTGCCTTAACTTTTAGTTTTATGCTATTTTGTGGGGAAAATTTTTGAGTTTTGATATAACCCGAATGAGATTGTGAGATTAGAATTGATTGAGGGCTAAGTTTGAATTGATTGTGTATGTGGTTAGATGTCTATGAATGTACAATACCGCATAACAGGATTGATTTGACACTTACACTTGCATGATGATTGAGCTGATTTGAAATTGACTGTGGAAGAAATTTTTAAACCCTTGTGTGAGATATTGAGCCTTATTTCGTTTGATGTGAGATTCACATGTGTGTTTTTATTTCTCTAGAACTTGCATATTTTATGTGTTAAGACTGCATAGTGTGCACAAGTTTAGGAGATGATCTTAGGCCATTTTTGATAGCCCAATTCCCTAAACACTGTCCCTTCACATTAAATTTTCCCTAGTTAGCCACTTTTGAGCCTATACAAAATTTTTCTTTCCTTGTCTATGAGATTAAGAAGAAGTATTGGTTTCGCTCATATCTTGAGTTGTGGTATATGGGGTTGATTGAAAGTGAGATGGAGATAAGAAATTATAAATTAGTGGTGAAAAGATGTGTGAAAAAGAAGCTCAAGAAATAATTAAAATTCTCATAAGCTCCATGAAAAGAAAAGAATACAAAATTATGTAAAGAGCATAAGAGATTCAAAATGAGCTAGAAAAAGTTGTGTGTCATTGATATATTTGAGGAGAATGGTAGATGTTCATAGATGGTGGTTTTAGATTTATTGAGAGTAATTAACTCAATTTATTTTTAGTCACTTGGCCATATTTCCCTACCTTTCACAAAAAGCCTACATTACAACCTATTGAAAGTCCTTTTTGATCCTAGATTTGTGTGCACATTCTAGCAATGGAGATATTAGAGAATTTGCAAGCTTATGGTAGAAATTTCTTCATACATGTTGTTGAGTGCTTTCATCTATATCTTAAACACTTGAGCGTTGAGCGATACACTTCCCGTGAGTTCTTCCACAATTGATGGATTTCTGTCTCTTTCAAATTGCTTGTGTGTAGTAGATTTTTTATTCTTGACTGTGATGAATCTTGTGAGGCATTGCACTTTAACTACATGATCTTTTGATTTCTTTCTTGCCTATTGAATGAGGACAATCAAACGTTCAAGTTTGGGGGGTTTGATAAGCTCATTATTTTACTCGCTTATCTATATTATTTTCTACTAGTTTATGTAGTTTTATTGAGTTTATTTATATATTATGTGCATGAGTCGATATTTGGTGGTGTTATGCGGGTTATGGTGTGTTTTCACAGTTTTTAGGCCAAAATAACCGAAAAACCGTTCCGAAAGTCGTGACGTGCAAGAGTAGCAGTGAAGGATTTATCCACACAAGGAATTCGGGCTATTGGAGCATGGAAATGGATAGAGCTTCGAGTTATCTTTCCAACGCAACTGGAATCGGATCAATCGGAGTTCGGGAGAGAAAGTTATGACCAAAACCGTGAGACCGCGCAGGAGGACGCCGGAGGAAAAAAAGCGTCGTCGATCGACGCAAGTCTGGCGCGGGAATTCTGTCAAATTCGACATATATCATATCTTTAGCCCTAGATTTGATAGAATACACCTTCCCCTCTATAAATACCTCCTTAAATTCGATTATTAGACACCACCATTCATATTTTTCAGTTCTCTTTTCATATTTTCATTCTGCAATTTAGTTTTTGGAGTTTGGAGACTTGGGGAACAAGAAACCCTTTTATTTTCTAGTAAGTTCTTTATGTTTATGCAATTTAATATGTTTTCTTTTGGATTTCTATCTGCGATGAGTGGCTAGAAACCCTAGTGGGTTCTAGGGTTTGAATATTATTATGGATGCATGTTAGGATTAATTAATTGGGTTCATGATTCCTGTGTTTATTTCATAATTCTAGATTAATTCAAGGACCGCAAGGTGATGATTGATTTAGATGTCTAGCTATTGATAGAAGGACCGAGAGGTGAATATTAATAGTGGGATTAGGAATGCATGATACATCTACACTATCCAAACAGATGTACTAGATTGTAGGAATTGAACTGATTTGCTTATCAGATTGACTAATTTGGTGTATTTGAGATCGAGCGGAGATAATCACTAATTAGTAATCTAGGTTATATTTGCCAAACAAGGAAATATAGCATTATTGCAGTATTCCACCTGTTAAATTAATTGATTTCCTACATGTTATCCATAATAAGACTTCTTTCCTAGAATCTGTGCCTCTTTAATCTGATTTCACAACCTTTAATTTTTCGTATTATTCTCTTTAGTTTTATAAAACCAAAATCTAATTTTGAATTACTCAAACAATAGATTTTAGAATCATAATTAGTATATAAGGTATTTTCCCCACACAATTCCCCTGGATCGATAACCTTAGGGTTTACAAATTTATTTGCCACTGTTATTATAATTAATCAGTTAGAAAAAGCAGTGATCACCAAGCAGGGTGCGAGTGACCCCACTCGAACTGAACTCGTGGTGGTGGATTCTTCTTGCACAACCTCTCCTCCCCAAGTCGACGTCGAGAGAGTCGACCAGATGATGAGAGATCGTCGACTTGCTGCGGTTGGTAAGAGTGACTTTGTTACTTTTCTCTGTGTTGCTTTGGCTCACTTTTTAAATGTTGCAAGTATCCCTGATCGAGGAGCCTTTGAATTTCCTTTAAGAAATCCCTACATTCAATGGTTTTGTGACCGTAACCTTGATGGAATGCACAATAGTTCTCCGGAGTCTTCTGCCCAATGTTTGCTAATGCTTTCGTTGGCCATCTGACTTGTTCTCTGAGAGCCATCATTTCTTGAACGACCACCATTGGATTTGCGTTCATATTGAATGGCTTCACAGTGCTCCCTGTGGGGACTTGTGCGTTTGCAAATTAACGGTCACCTCGATTCGAATATGGGGCGTATCTGTTCGCCTTTCCTGGTATTGCGTCTGGTCGAGATATTACTCGCCCTTTATCCCTCTTCCCAAAGTTTTCCTCTTCTATTTCTTTTCGAATCTGAACTTCTGCCCTGGTCATCATTTCAGCGTACGTAGCACATGGGTATTTCACCAACTTCCAGAATAGACTTGACCCACTTATTAACCCCTTCTTGAAAGCCAAAATTGTCGTTTCTTCCATAGAATTCGGAATCGCAACCCGAAATTGCTGTTTCTTCCATACAATTCGGAATCGCAACCTTCACTTCATTGAATCTTTTGATGTATGATTGAAGTGATTCACCATCTTTTTGCACGATTTGATAGAGATCATCAGATCGTTTTGGCATTTTTCTACTGCTCAAGAATTAAGAGCAGAACTTCTTGTGTAGCTCGGTGAACGACTCTATGCTTCCTACCCTTAAGTGCATAAACCACTGCATTGCAGCTCCTTCAAGACATGCACCAAAACTCCTACACACGCATGCCTCTCGAACCGTCCCTGGCATCGTAGTGGTCTGCATCTTAAATTTGTACAAGGTTATGAATTTGTCCGGGTATGTTGTCCCATCATATGCTTTTATTGCTGGGATCACAAACTTCTCCGAGATCATTGCATCCGCCAGTCGACTCGCAAATGGTGAGTCATTATAGTCCCCTGTTACATTACTTGTTGGTCCCGGTTTATCAGAGTGTATAACGTTACGCAGCGGAAATATTGAACTTATAAGTCTAACTTGCACTCTGTCCTGCTGGTTGCTCAGCTGGCTGGCTGACTGGCTGGTCAGCTGATAGCTCAACACAGAATATTTTAAGTCTAGTTTGCACAGTTATCAGTTTTCAGATATACACCAGCACTTGAGTGCTGGGTTTCAAATACAAATTTAAATACTGAAAGCAGATAAAGGCAAAGGATTTTTATAGTGGTTCGATCAACTGATCTACGTCCACTCTCCAGTCGACTCACTGGAAATTCACTATAAGAGTAATCCGGTACAAAGTTCCTACGATCTATCTCCAGCTGGTAGATGCCCCGTCTACCAGTCCACTGGATCAACCGCTCCCGGTCCTTGTCCTTCTTCAACTCTCGTCAGATGGATGGAGTGCAAGCACGTCACTTCAACCTCCTCCTCTGACTGGTTGGGTGTTGAGTTTTCCCAAGAACGTAAATCCTCTACGGCAAACTGCCCGTAATAACTCAAGAGCTGGCTGGCTCTGGAGCTGCTATGTTCTTTCTCAGAAAGAGAAAGAACACCAAGTGAGGTCTAAACTTACAAGCAGGAAGCTTGAAGTCTCGTGTTTGAAAGATATCAACACACGGAAAAGCTTTAAAGAAAGCCTCGAAAGATGCTTGCTTGCTAGCAATGAATGTTCGTTCTTTCGGTAGTTGGAGAGTATTGAATGTTCAGGATGCAAGCGTGTAAGCGTCGAAAGCCAGTTAAAAAAAAACTTCTTAAATGTTGGTAGCTCCGACCTATTTATAGACGCAGGATCCCATTCAAATTTCTAGCCGTTTGGACACATCCGGAATGGGTCTCTGTCCTCGGATGTACTTCAGACGGCGGCAGGTAGGAATTTCAGGAAAACGCCATACCTGTGTCTGCTTTTTCTGACACAGACCTCTTTGTGTCAGAACGACATTATTTCGTCAGTACGAGGAATCGCAACTGGTGTCTTGAACTGATAGACTTTAAGGATATCCTTCCTTAAAGTCTTACTTTGTCAGTATATTCCTCAGACGAATCTTCTTTTTGTCTCTAAGACTCTGGGAGAGCGAATCTTGAATTCTGCTGGTAACCTCCGACTGGTAGAACATACTGGTGATCTTGTGCTGGCAGTCTCTGCTGGTGACTTAGCGCTTGCACAATCTTAGTCTACCAATTTGTCTGGATGTTAACTCTTGGAATCTCCCATGACTGGTGGCTTCACCGCTGGTGAATAGTGTCAGCCAGAACACGTATTCTGCTGGTAGGATTTGTCAGCCTCCTGCTGGTGAAATCCTTCCAACTGGTGAACAGTAGCCAGTCATTAGCTCTTGACTCCACGCTGATGAACAGTGTCAGCATGGGTCTGTCAGTCGTCTGCTGGTGAAATCCTTCACCAGATAAGTGATTCTCATGCTGATGAACAGTGTCAGCATGAGTCTTGATCAGCTACGACTTACAACTCAAAAGACCTAAACAGGACTTTACATTTGAGACTAGAGCTATTCTAGAGACAAACTGACGCTGGTTGGACTTAGGATTTGATGCACCAAAACTATGATCTAGACAACAGAATCACAACATTTCTATGAGTGCTTCTAGTTCTATAATCTAACAAGTAAGCTACTGAGGGAAAGGAAACTTAGCCAAATTTCCAACAATTTCCCCCTTTTTGGTGCGATCAAAGCCTAACCAGCGAGCACTCAGCTGATGAGGAAAGTTACAGAATATTTCAGGGTTTTTACAAATAAACCTATCAGATCTAAACCCATGAAAATACTTCCTCACATCAGCTCTAACCTAAGGATCTTCCCCCTCAAACTGGGAGAGATATTGCTCGATTAAATTATGAAGTAAGAATCTGAGCCAGGTTAGAATTAAAAAAAATATCAAATGGAGTGCTGGTGCTGATTACACAAAATGTGTAAGTTCAGCTGGTAAGTAAAAATCAGTAGACATTAGTTGGACCATGAGAAATTGTCGTCAACCCGTCAGTAATCAATCCATTAATGATGTGAAATTACAAGTACAGGATAGAAAACTGACTAGTCTAGAGATATAAATACTTACAACAAAATGAAGAAGCTAGACTATGGCTGAGAAGATGATCCTGGTGATTGAGTTCTGCTGGTAAAGGACCTCAGGATCTCAGTGAGCGCTGCCAAATCTTGTCTGCTCTTCTCCCTTTCCTCAGCAGCTATCCTCCTCTCCTCTTCAGCAAGGCGAGCTCTCTCAGCCTCAGCTCGTGCTCGCGCACTTTCCCCCTCTTGGATCCGCGCCAAAAAGGAGGACACTCCAGCGGTGAATGACCCCATCTGCTGAGTCATTTCGGTTTGGAAGCTGGCGAACCGCTGGTCCATCCTGGCATCAAAGAATGCAAGAAGCTGTGCAGGGGGATGGATCTCGGAGATAGGCTGTGCTGAAACTGCAAGGGAAGAGGAAGGCACATCAGTTGCGGAAGGAGCCGCTGCTGGTTCAGATGCAGCTGATATCTCCATCGGGGCTGGCTCCTCCGCTGGCACTGCAGCTGCTGCTGGTGCCTCTACTTGTACTTCCTCAGCTGGCTCTGCTACTGGCACCGCAGCTGGAGCTGGCTGGACTTCTTCAAAAACGAGTGGGGCTGTGAATTCCACCACTTGCCAGTCCATAGAATCAGGGACGAGATTGCCCGAGACAATGGGAACATGAGGGACGGCAAGGGTCAGCCACAAGCCACGAGAAGGATCCTCCTCCACAATGTGGTCTACCAGCAAGGCGCAGGCAGCCATGTCGAACAGGATAGCATGATAGGGAGGGATCCTTGGGAGGGTAACCAGCACTCTGAGGCGTCGGAGCGCGTACGTCAGCTGGTACCCCCGACTGCTGACTCGGAACTGGAGGAAAGGTAACTTGACCTTTTGCCGTGGCGGGAGGCCGGAGCTTCCAGTCAGCTGCCTATACTCTGCAATCTTCAGCAAGCGGCGCTGGATCCTCCTTGTAGACAGCTGCTGGTGGCATTCAGGATCGGTGCCCATGAAAGCATTGGCCCACTCCTCCTCCGCTCTCCAGTAACCAAGACCCAGCCTGGCATAGAGAACCGCCCGCTTTTCCACAGTCAGCAGGCGCTGGCATATATCAAAAGTTCTCCATCTCCGGAACTCCAGACATAGTTCCGGATCCACCCTCCAGAGCCTTCGGTAGCTGGATATTATCTCGTCATTGACGGCATTTTCCACCTCCACCGTGATGTTCTCAGCATACTAATAGAGAGTGGAGTTGTAATATTCCACTGGCTGCAGGGGCAGGCACCAGTCAGTGATTCTGGAGGCATATACCGACTGGTGGGGGAGTCCGCTGAAAGGTATGATGTTGAATGCAGATGGCTCTGGCACTCTTGAATTATGAAATGCCATCTCCCCGCGCTGCTCCCACCGGTGCACTCCTGTCACTCGAGCCTGGAAAGTATCCTCATCAACCAGTTGATGCTCTTGGATGCAGAGCATATAAGGACGCCTTTCAGTTCGAGCACGCCTAACTGGTGATGTAGAGGATGCTGCTGGTCGCCCGGAAGTTGATGTCGAGGCATCTGTGGATCGGGGGCGACTGGCAGAAACTTGAGCCTTATCTTCAAAATCTGGGAACAAATCCCTTAGCTCCATCCTCTGCACCATTGAGTGATGCACCACCTCCGTAGCTGGCTCCTGCTCTGGCTTCTCAGCCCTTGGTTCCTCTTCATCCTCGGATTCAGAACTGACATCCGAGGAGCTCGCCAGTTGTACCGGGGTGGTCGCCCGCTCTTCTTCTCCTCCACTGGCACCCCCTTGCGCGGCCAGTGGGACGTCGTCACCTCCACCACCCCCTTGCACGGGTGGAGGGACATCAGCGGTTTCCTCCTCCGGCTGGTACTCATCCACAAGGGATAGTACATCCTTGTCAGCGCCCATCACCAGCAGGCGTTCAAAAGTTTCTTCAGATAAGATTTCGCCTGGTGCTGGTGCTGGTGGCCTTGCACTTGTGGATTCGAACGCTTTTCCTTTGCCCCTGGTCGCCAGCCTCAGTTGCTCCTCTATTTCCTCCTGGCGCCTGGCCTCAGTCTCAGCCTTGATCTGAGCAAAGCGCTCATCCCTGGCCGCCAGCTCCGCCTCTCTCTTCTGCTTCGCCAGCAGAGCCCGGAGCCTTGACTTGGCCTGCTTCTTCCTCACCAAGGAAGCACTCCTTGCCATCTTGGCGTGCTTCTCAGCCTTCTGTGCCTTGGTCATGACTCGCTTGCGCTTGCGAGTCATCTTCTCCAGTGTCTCCTCCTCAGTCAGGCCCAAAATATTGCGCTTAACTGGGATGGAGATTTTCCCAGACTCGGGGTGATATGCCACAGCTGATGGTGGCTGCTGGTGCTGGGAAGTCTTCGCCTTCTTGCGGGAGGGCTTCTTGGTGACTGGTACAAGTTGTACTTCTCGTGGGTGAATACCAGTCGCCTCAGCCACCGCGCCTTCCATGGTCTCGAAGAGAGACTCCGTCTCCATCTTCCTCTTCAGCGCTGCCCTTGCCTCAGCTGTCAGCGGGAGAGCCACAGCTGGCACTTGCTCTCCCAGGTCTTCTGAGTCCTCCTCAGAAACAACCTCAGCTGGGTCGACTGCTGTCTTTCCCTTCAGCCTCCGCGGCTTATGGTAGTCAGGGCGGGGCAGCTTTGCCTGCTCCTTGGTGGGTGGAATGAAATCCGAACTCACCAGTTGCTCCCCCTGGTCCACTCCATCTCCAATCTCCATCTCCAAAATATGGCTGATCCGCAGCCCAAAGGATACGGAGTGAGTGAACGTCCCATCAATTGGAATGTTGATGTTGCGATCAACATTCTCCAGCAGTCTCCCGAAAAAGAACTCGGCCCAGTTCCCTTCCACTCCATCCACCAGCGCGCACATCACGGAGAATTTGCGCAGGCTCAACTCAGCATATGAGCCAACTTCGCACTGCAGCATCCTGACGACGATGTCGCACACCATCTGCCACCAGTCGTCCATCTCCGACTTCCGCATTCCAGTGCGAAAACTCGTCACCCCCTCCTTCTTCCACTGAGCCCATCGCCTCCTGAACTCCTCTACATCGTTGTGGAAGTAGGTGGCTATCTCCATTCCCTCGTTCCTCAATCCGAACAAGTCGGCGAGGTATTCGGCGCTGACAGTGATCATATGGCCGAAGACGAAAGTGGTGAAGGACTTCCTCCCGTCAGCAATCACGGCCCGTGCATAGAACTCCGCCACCATATGCGGATGGAAGGTCTCGGGCCTTGCCGTCAGATATTGTCGAAGGCCTTCCCGGTCGATCATCTCGATCAACTCCGCTCCAAAATTCTTGCGCGCCAGCTTCTCGTTCAGAATTTTTTCTTTCTGAACTTGCGCCGCCCTGATTTGCGCGTTCGAAAGTTGAGCCCTGGTCGCTGGTTTGTTCAACTGAACCAGGCGGGCGAATGGAAGAGTGTAGTCTACATCGTCCATCTGTGTGATGCCAGTGTAAGTCGGCATGTGGGCTTCTGCGACTGGTAAGTCTGGTGAACCAGACGAAGAAGATGTAGATGGTGGGTTGACATCTGGTTGTCGGGAAGATGAAGCCATAATTTCAGAAGAAATCTTAAGGAAAGCTTGAGATAGTAGGGTTTCTGAAATTGAATGATCGTAAAAGGTTTTGCCGTCGAAAAGGCATCGGGTATTTATACCCAAGTCCATGCAGGATCAGACGATCAAGATTGACGCTCAGCAAGCGGGGATCGACGGTCATCAGCAGGCCCGATTTCCTGTGCGACGTGCGCGGTCGTGCTGACGTGGGCTACGTCGTGTAGCTGACGTGGCGCTCAGCGATTGGTGGCAACCAAACGTCGGACTGCGCAGACACTGTGCGCATTAAATGTGGCATTAAATGCCGCATTAAATTCCGAGGGCTGTACACGCTACTTGGATTTGAACAATCCCGCCTTTTCTGAGACAGCTGGCAAGACTGGTCATCAGTAGCATATACCAGTCGCATACTTCCCCCTAACTGGTTGGCCTCTTCATCAGTTAGCAACTGATACCACTTGCTGATAGTACTTGCTGCTGACAAACTTCCATCAGTTATCAGCTGGCAACTGGAAAGATGGAAAATTGAGCGCTTGGACTCAATTTTATTCCGCATAAACTTCTCTTCTCTTGGAATTGGGAGCTGGGACCCAATTTCGCTTCAACTGATGGCCTTAGCTAGCAAGATTCCGCCAGTAGACACCACTAGTTAGAAAGAGATACCACTGAAATAAAAACAACTAAGAGCTTGGACTTAGTCGTAATCAGCGTCCTCCAGAAGATCAAGAACAGAATGAGAGCTGGGACTCATTCTTCCTCATCATTGGGGCTCACATCAATCTCCATAAGACCGAGTTTGATGCACAACTCCTTGAATCTTGCTTCTGGCAGTGGCTTGGTGAGGATGTCAGCCAGTTGATCTTCAGTTCTGATATAGTCCACGCTGACATCCTTCTTCTCGACATGATCACGAATGAAGTGATGTCGAATATCTATGTGCTTGGTTCTGGAGTGATGAACCGGATTCTTCGTGATGCACATAGCACTGTTGTTGTCGCAATAGATTGGAACACAGCCAGTGTCCACTTCATAATCCTCCAGTTGTTGCTTGATCCAAATTATTTGAGCACAGCAACTGGCAGCGGCAACATATTCAGCCTCAGTGGTGGATGTAGCAACAGAGTGCTGCTTCTTGCTGAACCAACTGATCAGCTTGTGTCCTAGAAACTGACACGTACCACTGGTACTCTTTCGGTCAATACGGCATCCAGCGAAGTCGGAATCAGAATATCCAATGAGTGTAAGCTCATCATTCCTGGGATACCATATTCCGAGAGATTCAGTCCCCTTCAGATATTTCACCATCCTCTTGGCAGCTTCCATGTGTGACTTCTTCGGATTTGCTTGAAATCTGGCACACACTCCGACTGAATAAGAAATGTCGGGTCTGCTGGCTGTGAGATAGAGAAGTGATCCAATGATTCCTCGGTAAATGGTAGGATCAACTGTTTCACCTTGCTCATCAAGAAATATTTGACAACTGGTGCTCATAGGTATTCTGAGGGACTTAGTTTTCTCTGGGCAATATTTCTGAATTAAATCCTTCGTATACTTCCGCTGGCTGATAAAAATTCCATCAGCTGACTGCTGGACCTGGAGTCCGAGAAAGTATGTTAACTTGCCCATCATACTCATCTGAAATGATGTCTGCATCAGTTGAGAAAACTTCTCGCAGAGAGTTATATTCCTTGATCCGAATATGATGTCATCTACATAGATCTGCACCATTAGCATGTCACCACCATCCTTGAGAAGAAAGAGAGTCCTATCAATCTTCCCTTTCCGAAATCCATTGCTGGTGAGGAATTGTGACAGCATTTCGTACCAAGCCCTGGGCGCCTGTTTCAATCCATACAGGGCCTTTCTCAGCTTGTACACCTTGGTGCCAACTTCAAAGCCTGGAGGTTGCTCGACATATACCTCCTCTTTTAGCTCGCCATTCAGGAAGGCGCTCTTCACATCCATTTGGAACACTGTGAAGCCGTGATACGCTGCATAAGCAAGGAACAGCCGTATCGCCTCCATTCTGGCAACTGGTGCGAAGGTCTCATCGAAATCGATCCCTTCACACTGCTTGTAACCTTTGGCGACTAAACGAGCTTTGTTTCTGACTACAGTGCCAGTTTCATCTCGCTTGTTCTTGAAAACCCACTTGGTGCCAATCACTGACTGATGTGATGGTCTCTCCACCAAGTCCCAAACGTTATTGCGAGTGAATTTTGCCAGCTCCTCTTGCATGGCATTGATCCAATCGGCAGATTCGAGCGCCACTCCTATGGAAGTAGGTTCCATTTGAGAGATAAAACAACTCAGGAGCGCACTGCCGTGTCGAGTCTGGACAGAACCTTCCGGATCACCGAGAATAGCATCAGATGGGTGATCCCTCAGCCATTTGGGAGGACCAGCGACTGCTGGTGCCGGCTGTGAACTAGGTTCATCTGTCCTGACGACTGGTGCTTCCACATTTCCACCAGTCGGGGCTGCAACATCAGCTGGTGCTGGACCTTCACCAGTTGGAACAACTTCATCAGCATCACCTTCTGACTGATTGTCTGAACCTTCACCAACGTTGTCAGCATCAGCTGGAACATCCATTCCAGCTGGTCCATCATTGCCTTCTTCTTCAAAAAGGCCAGTAGGGATTCCCCCTAGATTGTTGCTAGGTCCACTCAGGGAGATTGAGTGTAAGGTCACAGCAAGGTCATTTGCATCACCGACCCTCTCAGGTTGCTGATGGGCACCTGAGGGAACTGGTTGTGAAGATGATCCATTCATAGGTCTAGTCGAACCAGTTGGTTGAGCATCGGAAGAATTCCTGCCCAACTGGTCGCTGACATCCTCGACCTCAGGAACATTTTCAGCCAGTTGGCGTAAGGTCCTGCGCACTAAAGTAGCTTCATCAAAAACAACATTGCATGTTATTTCCACAAGCTGGGTAGTCTTGTTAAATACTCTATAGCCCTTGTGAGAGGGATGTCCATATCCGACAAACACACCCTCATCAGCCTTAGGCGAGAAAGCATTTAACTTCGACTTCCCATTATTATGGATATAACATGGTGAACCGAATGCACGAAGATGAGCTATAGAAGGCTTACGACCAAAGTACACTTCGTAGGGAGTTTTCTAGAGTCTGTCGTTGATCCCGCTTCTATTCTGAGTGTAGCAGGCAGTCACCAACGCTTCTCCCCAGAAACTCTGTCCCAAGCCGGACTCAGCCAGCATGAACCGGACTGCTTCTTTCAGCGTCCTGTTCCTACGTTCTGCCAGTCCATTCTGCTGCGGTTGCCTTGGAGTAGATCTCTCATGCTTGATCCCGGCCTCCACGCAAAAATCCATCAGCGGACCGTTGCAGAATTCAGTCCCATTGTCCGAACGAATTCGCTTTACCACAGCTTCTCTCTGTTTCTGAGCTTGGATGATCAACTCAGGAAGAATCACCTTCACCTCATCCTTTATTCTGAGAAGCTTTACCCAGGTATAGCGCGAGTAGTCATCGACTACCACCAGCGAGTATCGTCTTCCTCCAATGGTTTGCGGCGATACTGGTCCAAACAGGTCCATATGTAACAGCTCAAGTACCTGACTGGTACTGGGGCAAACAGGTGACTGGCTCTTGAAGGACTTCTTCGTTTGCTTGCCTTGCTGGCATGCCTTGCAAATTCCTTCCTTCTTGAACCCGCCCTTGGGAAGACCATCTACAAGATCATGCTTGGTTAGGTAATTAATAGTTTTGAAGTTCAAATGACTTAACCTTTTGTGCCACAGCCAGTTAGCTTCCATGGAGCTGGTGGCTACAAAGCATGTATCAGTCTTCCCGCTTTGCCAGTCAACGACATAAAGGCCTCCTTTCCTGACACCTCTCAGCTTGGTCTCACCAGAATCTTCATTCTTGATCTGGCACCCAGACTTGTCAAACACAATGGTATAACCATTGTCGCACAGTTGACTGATGCTCAGGAGGTTGTGCTTCAGGTTGGTAACAAGGGATACGTTCACAATTCGGACATCATCCTTCTCGATGCAGCCCTTGCTGATAACTCGGCCCTTGGAGTTATCACCAAAGATAACTGGAGGTCCTCTGACCTTGGTGAGCTCAGAAAACAGAAACTCCTCACCAGTCATATGAGCGGAGCAACCACTATCAATGATCCACTCGCTAGACCTCTGAAGCTGACTTGCATGACCTAGTTCCTGCAAGAAAAATAGAATCATTTAGGTCCCCGATCATCAGCGGGTCCTGCAGGGTTAGATCT